>QKQZ01033159.1:0-76457 GCA_003595255.1 Solenopsis fugax
GCCGGGGCTTTGTATGTTTTGCCCGAGCTTTGAAACCCTCGAGAAGCGAAACAAGATCTTGCCCCCGCGTGCCCCCATACACATGCACACGCGTATCCGACCGTGCGCTAATCTCAGCCGGGGAACGACTCGGTTCGTGAAAGCCGACCGCCTATGTTGCAAGCTTTATAAGCTTCTCGAGTATCGGGTGGTGCCACTTTTTTTTCTGACCCTTTCCCCGCGACTTCCGCTTCCCGCCGGAAGTATCGGAGATACAGACACGGTCGTGTTAGCACACGCACACACACACACACACACACACACACACACACACACACACACACACACACACACACATTATATACACTTTACAATATCAAAAGAGCCTCCTGCAGTCGTATGCCTTGCTTCGATTTGATGCACTTGCATTCGAAATCAATATCCGAGATCTTTGTGTATACACAAAGTTCCTTTGCGGATCGGTTCAAAGCCAAAATGGCTATTATGCACATAACATCTGATCAAACAGACAGTGAGCAATTTCAGCTGGTCAATATGGAAACATCATCCTCGGCATACGGAAACCTTCCGCGGGCGGAGATATTCGATCAACTTGGAGGATCAGCGTATAATACCCGTTAATCCTTCAAGATGAGATGAAACGGGTGGAGAAGTCCGACGGGACGGAAACGTAACCGGAAGTTCTCTGTCTTGTTCGCGCTTGGACAGAAACAAGTCCGATAATCTACGCGAAGCGATACAGCTCGCGCGGGAGCATTATAGCGTGCGATATCGAACAATATTGAATGATTTAGGATCGTATTGAACGCAGAAATATCTCTCACTTCTATAAAAATAATTTGTTTTTAAGAATTGTGCTTTCAGATGCATAAATGTATATGTGTTAATATAATATGACGCTTCTCTTTATTAAGACGGACAAGATAGATGCGTTTTACCCTTCCCTCTTCACGGTTGCACGCGGCGCAAAATCGAGTCAAGCCGGAAAGTTTTCATCAGATATGATCCAATAATTCACGGCGCAGCTGCGACAACGCGCCCGTGCTCGCGCGCGTCTTTATTAATAACGAGAATACCTACTTTTTCAACTGCACACGAAGATGCGGGCCTCCCGGTAACGCAAACACACGTACACACACGCATGAACACACCATTCGCAGCCAACCAACCAGCCAGCCAGCCAGTCGACGGCGCAGACTTGCAATTAGCGGCTTAATAACTTCGCCGCTTTGTAGGAATTAATTGGAAACCAATGAATGCGAATGAGGTTGCGAGAACGTAGAAGTTCCACGGAGGAGGGAATCTCCCTATTGTCTAGCCGACAGTCCCGAGCTAAGCCAATTATCGGGCGTCCGGAAACGCCGAGATTTGGCGAGACTAATTTATGCCAGCGGTCTCGTGATTCCGCTCTAAGATCGTCGGCGCATACTGATTATCTTAAACACGAATTCACGCGAGCTTCGCAATCGTTGAAAAATCTATTCAACGAATCGGGATGACAACGTAAGCATATATCAGCACGTGAATGCCACGTTAGGTCTTGTAACTGAATGCCTGGGAGACGTGAAGTAAAAAACACAAACTTAAATAAATAATCTATAGCTTCTATGAAAAATTAATTTTATAATTTAGATCATCTTTCAATATTATTTACGCACTTGAAGAAATCTACCATATTAGAAGATAGAATATTTGCAAAAGTTGCAAAAAGTAGCTCATTATTTTTGCGGTGCTCAAAATATATACTACAAAGAATTTAATTATGATATGATTTTTTTAGATGAAGCATTTTCTACTCTATAATATACGTATACTAATTACATAATAAAAAGTAATACTGATTTTATTAAATTCTTGTGAATATTCAAAAATTAAAAAAAAACCGAAGTTGCCCTAGATTTATTCTGCTACCTAAATAACAAGCTAGTGTTATTTGTCATTATTTTGGTGTTAAAATGACACCTCTGACGACATTTTGACGCCAAAATAACGACAAATAACGTGAGCTTGCTATCTAGGTAGTAGTGTTAGATATGTTTCTTATTTTCAAATAATTTCTGATAAGAAAAGGAGAGTGAGAATATCTATATTCGAGGGCATGTAATACATTTAAAATTGACTCCGTTTCCGTCGACACTTATGTGTGTTTCGACGAGAAAGATCCGATGAAGTCACCGGATACATCAGTGGGAAATAGGAAATACTAGAAGTGTGGAAATTGTATTCTCGTCTTTTTTCAGCGAAAGTTCATACATGCGGGGTCGTTTGAGTTAGCTCTCTGTGGCTCATCCGTAGCTGCTGCTCTCGTTTCACCTTTTTATCCCCTCACAAAAGAGTACACTTAAACTCTTAATCCTCTTCCTTATCAGGAATACAGAGAATAATGCAATCTTAAACGATCCTGGAACTTTGATGTCGGTTATGTCACAAAGAGAAGTCGAAAAACTTTCCGGGCGACAGATTTTTTAAGGAAGAAACTTCGCGAATCTTGTTAGCTGATAGCTCGAGATGGTTTCCTTCACACTTTTTCTTCCATGTAATATAACAATAACGCGATAATCGATCTATGACCGTGCAATCTAACAAAGCATTTATCTATTTTTCTTTTGCTCAAGATTTATATGCGCATTAAATGTAAAATTATTATTGATATTCTCATTTATAATTTTACTTCTCCACTCTGTTCTCTATTTTAATACGATTTTAATTTTACTTATTTAAGTTAAATATAGCTGTCTTCTATATTCAGAAAAAGATTTAGTGAAAAATTATTAATGTTTTAAAAATATTTTTATTAAAAATGCTTTAATAAAAATATCTAAGGAATATAATATGAAATTATATGGAAAATAAATTTATTGAGATATATTTTGCGATAATGTAGGATAATTTATAAAGTATTATTTTAAACTCTTTCCACTCATTAATTTTTCTGACTTAAAATGAAATAAAATAGCATTGATTATTCAATTCTATTTTCAAATACTTTCTTTTATTTGTCATAAATATAGAGAAGATAAATGTATTTGAAATGAGTTCATCTCTCTCAATAACGATTTTGTTCAATACGCATACAAAACCCGATTAAGAATAGAGTACTGCTCGCGTTTCTACTATATGAACCTGATTTCTATTTTAAACTGCGTGAACTTTTGCCCCCGATGAATTTGTCGCTACACTTTAATTTAATTCAACGATGTTGACGCGATTAATAACCGTGCCAAATCGAATTAAACCAGCGTATTTATCAGCCGTATCACCTCCAACTGTTAATTTCCATACATTTAGCGCCTCTTAAATTACCGGATATATAAAAGCAGGGAAATGCGTTGTGCATTTTCCTGAAATACCTATTTTAATTTAAAGTAGATAGTGTACACTCTCCTCATTTATGCGCATTTTATTATCAAACGTGTATTATCAAACGCAAAGTTAGGTACGTTTATCATTAATGCATCTACCCTGCAATATGCAAATTAAACATATGCATGTCCATTGGCGCACTTTTTAGTATGTTTATGTCAAGCTCTAATAATATTCCGTTTTACTCTTTTTTTATAGCGACGATAATTATAATATATCTATATTTTATTAATCATATTAATGTTATTGTTACGATTAAAATTATCATCCAGACGCTAAAAATAATTTTGAAGCAAATATATGAGTTGAGAATAGAAAACCTATTCGAATTTAATAAGAATCACGTAAATATGTTTTTGTGCATTCTCATTCTCTCTCATGAAATCACAAGGAAGGTTTATTAACTTCGTTTTGTAGATGAGTAAAACAACATAGTACGTGGTCTATCAAAGCTTTAATATCGGTAGAGTCTAAAGACGGATAAGAAACAGATTACGAGAGAAGCGAGGCCCGCGAAGCGGGCAAGCCTAGAAGATGACTCGTCCTTCCATCTTAAGCAACGAGATAGAAATAGAGAAAAAGCTTGAAGAAAGAAGTTAACCGCGCTTGGCGCGTCTGAGCGGTTCGGCGATCATCTCTAGGGAAGATTAAAACTTCCACCCCGCTAAACTCCACTTTAACCTCCACCGTCAAATGGGATGAGTCCCTTTACTCTAGTGAACCTATCGAGACCACTCTTTCTCTTATCATAATCCTTTTGCTTTGAATAAAAGCAGCGATTTCAGATTCTTAGACACGGTCAGTGAAAACATTTTTATAATGTAGCTAACAATTTAAAGCTCGCGTGTAGACAATTAACATAAGCAAGCTTAACATACATATTGATGTTATTAAAATCATAAAATTTATTTAAGTTTTAGTTATGCAAGTATACATATGATGTTATTATTTTTATTAAATATTATTTTATGTTATACTGGTTTCAAGATATTTGTATTCGTCATACAATTTATTCGTAAATTAAAAATTATATTTTTAAATAATTAAAAAGTATTATAATATATATTCCATATATTAATATGTAATACAATGACTAATCTTATATATTTTAAAATATTATAAGATATAATTAATATATCTTAAAAATAAATAGTAGTGTCCTTTAATATATCTTAACTTTCTCTCGCTCATTACAGTGAGCATAACTAACCGAGTGAATAATTTCCAAGATGATATGGAATATTATATGGCAAAATGGATTATAAATGGACTTTAAGAAAAAGTAAAATATATTGGGCTTTTTTCCGTCATGTCGTTGATGAAAGATCATTTTTTCTCATAGGCCTTTTCCATCCACGAGCTCAATTAATTAAACGTGTTAAGGATAGTGTGAGGCCTTTCTGAGAGAGCCATAAACTTCTGAAGCACAGGGATCTCGAAAAAGAGGTCTGCTGCTTACTTTTGCCACGACCCTCCGACGAAACACGCACTTGTAGTCCCCTAAAACCAGTCCTTTGGTGGTTAATTCATAAGGATGTAAGACCTTTTCTTATCGAGCTCTTACACTTTAATATTTGATTTCACACGTAGGGTCGTTACTTTTTTAGGGGTTTGACGTAGCTATACGGCTGAGAAAAAAAGTTTACGTATATCTTTTTCCCACAGAAATATGATAAAAATATTTCTTTTGTGCGAGAGACCTACAATGATAAAAAAGCTTCATAAAATGTTGATTATTGCAAAGGAAATATATTTGAGTGAGAGGATCTTCGACGGTTCAATGACATAATTAATTTGTCTTGCAAAATTACGGAACGATTAATCACACTTGCAGGCATCCGATACGCGTCAGCTCAGCATCCCGAAACTCGTTAGACGACTGCTGTTAATTTTCGGATCTTGACGCATTCTAATCCGTGACGTATATTCGCGACGGATTGTCCCGTACCTTACAAACTATCGTCGGACGATGCGGCGAGACGCGCAGATCCATCAAGATTCGTATGCACAATGGCGATAACGATCTCTCTCAGGAATCGCACAACAGTTAAAGCAGCTTCCTTTCGTCGTAACGTGCACTTAGGCGGCCGGATAATCTCGCACAATGCGCGCAAGGCGCGAGTGCCTGTGCGCGGGCAACAATACGATACACCCGGCTACGGGGATCTATCACAACGCTGAAGACCGCTCCCGAAGAACTTGTCCAAAATAGTCATTTTCGAAGCTTGAGGCGATAAACTGGAATTTCGTATGAGCCAACCGGTCGAAGTATTCACACCCCGACCCGACTAGTCGATCGACGGTTAACATTAACTGTAGTCTGCATACTCAACTCCCGTTCGAATTTCGGCATTTTGTGGCGAACGTGCAGCGTACTCTATGCATGGCTGCGGTTAAGAGTGGAAGTGCACGGACGAAAACAAGTTCCTCTCTGGCGAATTGGATGGATAGTGGCTAATTGAATTTTCATTAGCGTATAATAGAAATAAGTGCAATATGCATTATCCATTCGGTTGCCCGATTCAAATAATACTTTTTTTAATCAAATTAAATAACGCAAGACGAGCTCGATTTTTAACACAATATCACAAATCAATATTATTTATAATGCTATTTACCAATAATTAAAATTATTTACTAGCTTTGCTGTGGATAATTATTCATATAGACACAGGATGATCTGTTTGAAGGACTAATTAGTATGTACTATTATAATTAGCTATTTGTTGTGTCTATGTTACTATCTAAAGTGAAGGAATACTAAGGATCAAGGGAGCTGATAGGATCAAAGGAACATCCAGAACAAGCGAGGCAATAATAACGGCATATCAGGTAGTGTTAGAGTTAGCTGCTATTATACTTGGAATGTGTTTCATTCTTCTAAAGCCCAGCCGCATAATTGAACGTAGCAGCAGAAAGATCGGAGTTACCGCAATGGGGATGGTTTTTAGAGATACTTTTATCCAAGCAATCGCGAACAGAATAATCTCACGCCTGCTTCTTAAGATACCTTTCTATTTGATGCTTAACGCTAGATTTTGATATCAATAAATATAAATGAGTGTTAGCAGTGTAGAATCGAATTTTGTAGTCTACGCAATCGTCTTATAAAATTCGTAAATGCCGTTGCGATAATCTAATATATAATTCGTTGGTCGTTTGCATACGGTGTTAATATGCCGCTCAAATAATAGTGCAAGTATATAATAAAATCATTCAAGTGATTGTGATAGTGCGATGAGTGTGTGAAATGAGTGAAGAAGTATAAGGATATACACACAAGGATATAATCAAGAGTACATACTACAGTAGAAGGGAGAAAAGGAATAGCCGGAAGCAGAGACGATTAAAGTATTTAATAACGACGAAAGGGCAGGTGATTAAGTACTTGTTGCATTACGCTTATCACTTATTGCTCGACTCCGATGATAGCATGTATCCTTAAGCATATTATTTTTGCAGATGATAGCAATTTCCGAACTTGCTACATTTATAAAATTACTACGTTTTGTATGAAGAAATTATTTCTTCTTGTAAATAAAACAAAGAGTAATTTCGGCGAATATGAGTCAGGCGCGGTAAACGATGCGCAAAGAGAGGTGATCTCAAAAAATTATGTAATCACATTGAAGATGGCTCGAAGCTAGAGTCGAAATGTAATATTATATTAAATTTATATCATTTAAATCAATGTGATTACATAATTTTTTGAGATTACCTCTCTTTGCGCATCGTTTACCACGCTTGACTCGTATTCGCTGAAATTACTCTTTGTTTTATTTACAATCTCACGAGTCGTATTTCTTATATTTTATTTCTTCTTGAACGAAAAACTATTCGCGCTTTCGAAGCTGAAATTAAAAAATCGACACGCGAATGAAATGCGATAGGCGTTAAGTCTGTATTAGACTACGCAAAGGAAAATGCGAAAAATTGCAAATTGTGGCTTGCGAATCGCTCTTGTTGCAATACATATATCTTGCGTTATCAACGAAGAATGTAAATGTTCGCATAAATAATATTCTATACTTAGCATATCTATTTACAAAGACTTTCAAGATTAATTTAATAATAAGCTTTTGTGTCAGTTTAATTAGATGCTTAAAACAAAATTTAATTACGATTCCAATTAAAAACGGTCACGTGATCGCGTTGAAATCTAATGTTAAGTGTCAAATGAAAAGTTAGCAATTGACGCTCGCGCACTCTTCTGAAGGCATCATCTCTTGCATCGTTTATGCATAAACCGCCCCCCGTTGCACCATCGCGCACCTTGCTGAGCAAACGTGATATTGCGATGGGGGTGTGCTGGGGAGGAGTCGAAAGAGGGTCGTCGGGGAAAGGGTATAAGCTTGTTGGCCTCACTGCTGCGCGAAGACGTAATGGGTTCTGTTTCTGGCCTCGTGGCTGAGATAATAAGGAGTGATAGTAGGATTATTAAGGAGCGCATCAGCACGCGCCGTCTGCCACGGATCATTTCAGGGGTTGAGATCCTCTCTGAAGATCCCAGCTGCCGCTTCCTCATCCGAGGAATTTCTGAGACGATCGGTAACGGTGGCGATGAGAATATCGATAGTGATGTTGCGAGCCGCGTCCGCGAGTACGTGTCATAATGAAATGAAACAGTTGCGTACGCGTCGTCGTAATTTATGCAATTTAATAAGATCACGAGTGCGAGATTGGCGGTCTTATTAAATTGCACGGGTCACGATGAATTGCATATTTCTTCAGTTTGATATTGATTGACACCGCATATCATGGCTGTTAAAAAAAATTGCATAAATTACAAGATTGTCCGTCAACTTGAAATTATCGTTTGAAATAATTCTTACTCAAGGAATAATAATGAAATTAAGCGGTAATAATGATATAAATAAATAAAATAGAACAGATTATTTTTATTATAATTAACTTTAAAGTATTATGAATAAATTTCCACCCAGTTGCTAATTCAAATTTAGTACAGTTTATGTTATTAAAATTAGTTTAAAATAATATTTAATAAGATAATATGTTTTACGTTAAAATATTGTTCAGTTATTCTTTTGCAATTTGTAAAGTACAAAAAAATCTAAAAAAAAAGATTCTTAAAAATATAAAAAAATTCTTGATTATGTGACTGAATCCAGGGAGTATTAACGTCAGAAAAAAGTGAGTAGTACTCTAAGATAAAATAAAATAATTTTATACAATGTAAAATTAATCAATTGTAATACTTAGTTAATTGCGAATATAACACGCGAGCATATAGGATGTATCACATTAAAAATGCATCTCTAAATATTAAAATAAAATAGAACGAAACAATGCATATATATTACATATCGCGATCACATTATTTAGTTAAAATTAAAATTTAGTTAAAATACGAAAAATCATATCATATCATTAAAAAATCCGCTCACATTTCTGCGTAATAATGTCTTTCATCTGGTTTCATTGTAATAACGGGGCAGGCAGACGAAACTGTTCACTTCACTTCTTCTTTACACACAGAAGAGATGTCCCGCGGCTTTATCGTTTATCCCCGTTAGTGAATTCAGCTTTCCGTTCTTTTTCTCTAAGCGGACGTCGACAAAGAGGGACGAACGTGGCAAAAATTTAAATGGGAGCAGGAGAATCCCGTTGAAATTACATCCATTTCGAGCCGCGCGGTAGCTCCGCGTAAGAATTTTTCATGTTAAACGTTGAACTCGGATAAGATGGTTCCAAATGCGATAGAAGTGAAGTGAGGGAGGCACGGGGTACGGAGGATCCTCGCATCGCGACAGGATCTAATCGTGGAAAACCTTACGAAAGGCTGTTTGCGCTGTCGCTTGACAAGATATTCGTTAGATTTAACAGTATTCGCCTCGTCAGTAAACAAGGCTCCCGTGCTCCGCGCAATCTCCTTCCATCTGCACGCGGGATCGCGAGAAGATCCCTGTATAAAATTACATCTCGTAGGTGGAATCGAGCTCAAACTCTCGTAAAAGTTGCAGACGGATGCCTCGCGCTCGTTTTTAACGAAGCAGAATATTAAATCTCAGCCGACGAAAAACCAGCGCATGTAAACGCTTTCGCCGTGAGTTACGACCGCGGCTTTCAATCCGCGACGGGTATAAAATACGATTATAAGTTTGTGTATAATTTACATTCGCGATATTAAGAATTCCGACGTGCCGTAAACGGCAGAGGGAATGATCTCGTACTGTAAAATTCCGCTCGTATCATCGTGTATCTAGCTACCACGCGAGGTCCACATCTTTCACTTGCATTTGCATATTTTGCAAATTTTACTTTAACGTATTATTACGTTTTCATTAACAAAGGAATTTACAATTAAATAAATGAGCACTTTAAATACTCTCATCTTTATTAAACGTTTGTATGAAATAATCTTCAACATATTTGTGTAAAAAGTAAAATAATCATAAATTTAACTGATTTATCGGTTTTATGAACTATCGAAGTGATAAATGGTGAAAGATTGACTATAAATTAATTTCGCGATAATACGGATCAGATTTTTCTACTTTTAAATATACTATACAGAAAGTCATTTTGAAAAATGTACATCGCTGAAGAATGTAAATCATTGTAACGCGCAAAGAATATTCCGAAATATTTTGAATTATTTACAATTCAGCAATTTGAAAAAGAATTTCTTTATCAATTTTGAAGCACGGCGACACGTGCTGTGAATAATATGATAACCTTCTGTATGTTACTTCTGCGATTCACTTATTTAATCTATAACATGAACGTCATACAGAGGATAAAAACAAAAAAAACGCTCTATTGCAATGTATATTACTAATTGATATTACTATTTAACGATAAAATAAGTTAAAATATACATGTAAATCATAAAATAGAAGTAAATTTTATAAAATATAAATCATGTAAATAAAAAAAAAGAATCACTAAAAATAAAATTAAGAATGTTGCCTGATCGCAATAAAGTGTCAGATAAAATTAGGATAAACTATGAAAAAACGTATACTATAGTGTTTTATAAGAAAAAGAAAGAGTAGGTTAGATTTTAGGAATATTTTTAATTTTAAGCCTTGAGGGAGACAATAAGCCTTCTTAAAGCCTTAAGAAAATTTAATTACAGAACTTATAAATATAAAAAAATATTTTTATTCCATATATCTAGTAGGTACATGCAAATATTTTAATGAAATGGTTAAACGCTCCTCTTCTATAAAGAAATTTTCATTTTCTCAAAAATTTCTAATTCCAGAGATAAATTGAATCTCTCAAATTATTATCTAACAATAAGATTCATTAATATGTATATCAAAAATTACAAACAGGATTTTGGCAATAACTTTGACAATTTTTGTAATCGCGGTGATAATATTCTAAAGAGGATTCTCTATTCATTTTCTATTCTTTTCTAAGGAACTCGTAGTTTGGAAAACAATACGCATTTAGCGTAAAAGGTCTCAGTGGACTATAACCGTAAAAGTAATACGGGTTACGTGTGTTCAAGTCTCCTTTTTAATAATTTATACCGGAAGAATGGCGGTGAGAGAAAGAGAGAGAGAGAGAGCCATGCAACCGACTTCTGATAAGTACGCTTCTACGCGCAAAAGCCACATAGCTAAGGAGTTGCAGCTGCACTCGAATGCTTTTCCGCCAGGCCGACAATCGAAATTGCGCGGCCGTGGATGCGCGAAACGCCTCGGGCTCACTCTGTTTCCGTGTTTATTTACGATGCCACGTAGTCGACACGTTTTTCCGAAAGCGCCTTGCATTTCCGTTTTACGCCTCCGTAACCACATTCTTCTATCCTTCCTCTTTCTGGTCCTCCTTTCCTTTCTCCGTTTGCTATATTCGATCTGCTTGCTTGCCCTTTGTCACGTTATTTTTCAATGCTTCTTGGAAATTTCTTTCGCTCGTCAAAAGAATTTTTATCAGTCGTTTTCGTTCGCCGTGCTTCATTTTTCGTAAAGCGGGATAGCTGCTTACGCAACAAGCATTTACGGAGTGTTCAATTGAACGATTTCCAGCACATGGAACTTTCTTTTAGCGAGAAATCCCGGACTGAAAGGCATAACTGGCGTTTCGCGAAAGATTACCGAGCGGAATAAACTTTGTGCTAATCTTCGCGAACGACGAAAAGCGTCTCTGGTATAGGATGGAAAGAAATTAATTGCGATCATTAATTTTAATACCCGGCGAAATCTATTTATATAGAGAGTGAGTTTCTCTAGGGGTGAAAGGAGCGTTCCTGAGATTGGTTCGTTTACTACTGTGTAACGACCATTTCCGTAGCGAGCACTTTTCGCATTTACGGCGATTCAATTCGACGGATTAAGTTTCCTGCAATACGCTAGAAAAGATACGCTATATTCCCATATTGAGTATTTTAAATATTATTTAACCCATCAAGTCCCAGGAGGCCCCTATGCTCTTTTCAATTCTTATATTCGGATCATAATCAAAACTTTTAGATTGCAATTGATATTTAGAGGTAAAAAGAATTGCTCTTTTCGAAATTTTAATCAATGATCGGAAAAGTGTGATATGGGAAAAAATATAAAAGTTAAAAGTGAAAATGAAAAAAATAACGGATTTCTGTCTTTTTATTGACAAATATTCAACAAATATTATAAATGATTTAGTCTATTTTTTCGAGTAAAATAATTTGATATAATTTTATTTAAATGATTTATAATAAAAATTATGTTAATAACAATTATGATAATAATTAATTATAAATTCAAAAGGGTATAGAAAAATTAAAAAAATTTTTTTTTACTTTTGTAGATTTTGATAAAGTTTTGGAAATTACATTTTGTACTACCGTCTATCTTCATAGGGGTTGAAAGGGATAAAATAAACGATTTTTTGCTTTTTAAAATTTTTAATTGTTAAAATGCCTGAAAAACCGAAAAACTTTTATTTAAAGGCAGTGGACTCTTATTTTTTTACTACCACTTTCAACCTTTATATCTTTTTAGGCATTCTATCTCCGACTAGATTTTCGAAAAGAGAACTCTTTTTATCTTTAGATAAAACCAATTGCTGTCTAAAAATTTTCACTATGACAAGGATTGAAGAGCGCATAAAGACTGGGACTTAATGGATTAATAAGTTAACGAAAAGCATGTCTCCGAAATGATATTCTGACTGCGCTACTTGTACGAAAGAACGACGGTGAATTAAATCGACGATCATTGCGTTAGAGTTATACCTACGGATAGCCACGGACAAATGTTCGCTGAAACTTGCATTATTAAAGAAGTCGCGCTTGCTGGATTTCCATAGCTTGAGGAACCAAGAAACTACTTCCATGAGAATACCGTCGGATTTTTTCTCTGATTCAATGTGGTGCCCCGAGTCGATTCGAACGAAGGCATCGAAGAGCTGGGGCGGGTGAATTATTAAAATCGAATTCCTTCGAGTCTCTTGGAGACAGAAAGGGTTCCGTCGCGGTGGGCTGATGGGACGAGGGGCCGCGACGAGGGAGGTAGGGCGCGACGTTAAGGGATAGGAGAAGACGGAGAGAAGAAAAACGAAATCCATCGCGATATTGGCTGGCAATTGACGCGAACTTTGAAGACGTCGCCTTCGGTCGATCGGAAGCCGAGCCGCATTCTACTTATTGCTTGCCTTCGTTCACGCCCAAACCGTAACTTTGCAGTTTGGAAAAGTAATTAAATGATAAAAGCGCCGATAAAATTCACATTTCGTAGAAAGGCATGCGATCGAAAGATACATAAATTGAGAAATGTGCGAAAATCTAAAATAATTTTCTTGTAAAATTACAAATATTAAGTTTCGACATGTTTCGATATGTTTTAAAAACCAATTTATTACACTGTGTGTGCGAACGATAACTTTTTTACATTAGAGATTTTTACTTATTACAGTAAAGCAAGAAAAAAACATTTAAAAATAGTAAAAATTAACATTACAAAAATTAATTTGTTATAGAACTAGGTTATAATTTATATTTTGATGATGTTCTTAAAATTTTTTAAGAAATGTTACGTATTTGTTAAAATAATATTTTTTATATTTATTTTATAAATAAAGACAAGCATTTAGGACATTAAAGGCAAGTATTTTATATTCTCCGAATATATTCATTCAGATACTTTATACAAGTTGTTATTACTTTCGGAATAATTTAAAAATTTTTCATATTTTTATATGTTAATAATATCGTTTCATATTTCAGTTAATTATCAGGTAATTAAATCACTTTATATTGTGAATCCTTACACAAATTTAATCTTTGTTCTGTGTCGTTACATTTCTGGTTACTAGGAGATTTACCTTAATTGTCAGTTGTGCTAGTATCGAACATGTAGCGATAGGATTAGATGGGTGCGGAGGGTGAGAAAGTGTTAAACATGCCGTTCTTGCACGCGCGACGTAATACTAAGCGAATTAAGCATAGTATGTCATTTTTTAAGCGCTTTTAACGCCGCATAAGTCATACACAATTCGAAGACGTTATTTTTTTTAGCGAATTCTTGATTAAGTGTTATAACACCATTTATAAGTTCGAGGTCACTTGCGATTTTTTCTCGTATTTTTTTGAAAAGTTTAAATATTTAAAAAATCTTTAAAATTTTAAAAATATTTAAGCGACTTGAATATTATAACAAAATTTTTTCTCCTTTTTTTTGTAAACTCTTTAATTTTAAAGTTAAAAATTTTTTTCTAAAAATGAGTTTTTATACAAGAAATTCAACTCTTCATCGTTAAAGTACGTGTAAAACTTTATTGATAACGTACGTACATTTGATTTTATTCACTTTAAATTCGAAATGGAAAATAAGAAAATTTACAAATTACGTAAAATCAACAATTGGTGTTTTTTCAATATATCAAGAGGCGCGGTATTTTATTTTGAAGCGCCATAGCTAATGAATCATTAGACATAAATGAAATAAAAAATTTAAAAACTATATATAGGGTTCTAATTTATACATATATTGCATGCGGACTCGAATAATCTAGCGCCGTCCCCGCGTCTGTTAAAGACTGATTGTGAAATTTAATATATCGCGATGTATCCCATCCCCAGCAAGACTGCTTGCTGGAGCTGATTAGAGCTCTGGGTACCATGTACTTACGTCTTCGCCGGGTCGTCACGAATGGTCCTTGCGGGCATGCAATATCGACTTTAGTCCCACATCGATCAAAGTCACACGTGCCCGGATACGTACTTCGTAACTACCGTCCAAATACATGTACGCTTCGTTTCCACCTTCATCGAACGCAAATGAAGACTAATCATCACCGAAATGAATAACACCATTATCATTTTATCATTATCATTTTATTATTCATCTTCGCTTCCATCGACGCGTGCGGAAGTTGTACCATTTCTCTTGTAAATAAGAAAAAAAAGAGGCTGAAGGATCGGACTGATTTTGCTTCATCATAACATTGCGATCGAAAATTTGAATTCTGCTCGCGTCTCGAATTGACTGCGCCCTCACGATTTTGTCGAGCAAATATAGCACCGAAAGGCGAAAGAATGTTCCGAGAGGCGTCTGCTGCGTCTACAGTTCGTTTTAAGGATATCTGGTATGCGCAGTAGGCAACGGGTATAATGCAGGCTCGGTCCGCACATAATGGTAATAGTTGGCTCGGATCCCGAAGGCCTATCCCGCTTTTCGACCATGTTATCTCTCTCACGCAAACACACATACATTCTCTATCTCTCTGTCTCCCTTTATCATCCTCCGCATCCTTTCACCTATCCTGTCGCTGCATGTGCATCCAGTGACACGAGGACGTTCCCTAACGAGCGGAATCCGAGACTATCGATCTAGTAACGCAGCGCAGAGAGCACAGCTCGGTACTCTCGACGGCGCAGGAAGCAATCCCGAATCCCCTGTGAGTACGCTTCGCCTACTTCGATGTTGATTTCGACTGCCGAGAGCGATCGGAAGTCCTTGGAAATATTCAGGACTAACTAATCCCGGTTCGCGATTCGCTTTCCCGATGCAACCCCAGAAATTGGACCTGGCACGCAACTGTTAATCTATCTCTGGCAATTTTAGTTTAAATCGAATTCCAGATGGAAGAGGAAACTTTTACGTACAGATCGCGGACGATCCTTTTTACTTTAGCATTGGTTCGGTGGTGTGTTTACGCCAACGTAAATTAATGCTGCTTTTCAGGGAAGCATTACCGTGGAAATCGAGAGCTGTCGCGTGAATTAAAAGTTTCGAGATCACGGCGACTCATCTCCTTTAACGTTCTTCACAAAGATTCTTCGCGAAGCGTGCTTTCACAACGTTACACGAGTAACGTCCTTGAATCTGAAGATGGGAAACATTTGCGTAGCGTAAGTTAAAACGTCGGTAAAAGCAATGCGTAATGGAAATTGCTGTTTCGGAATAAAGTAGCGCAAACAACTTTATGCTTTACGAAAGTTCTTTCAACCGCGTTAACTCCTGTCCCCGCGGAATCGCGCGTCGCGTTCCTCGCGGTGACACGACGATCGCATACTTACCATACATTCTCGAATAAAAGCGAGTTTTTACTTTCCGCATTTTTTAACGAGCTCTCGCTGATAGCTGTAGAAATTTCCGTTGTGCGGGCGCGGCGGCCACAGAGTTGCTAACAATAATGTTTGCGCCGTGATAGTTCACCGCGGTGCGTTTACTTCCTCACGTAAAATAATTGTCACGTCGTAACATCGGATACACTTCTCGACGGCTATATTTGTATTCATGATGTAGCGTAACATTTGCGTTTAACAGACCGATGCATGCAAATAAAATGAAGCGCGTATCTAGTTAGCGTTGTTTCGGTTTTACGGATCTATCAATGACCGAAAGTTTGGACGTAACTCTTCATAGATTCATAACTGCGTAATGTAAATTCTGCTTTTGTTGATTTATTTCGGATTACGTACTCCACAACCTGTAACTCTATTAAACATCGAAATATACCTGTCTATAAATGCTGCTTTATTCAATTAATGTTACTTTATTATGTTTTGCATACTATCGTTATACCATCTACTCACTGGTTAGAACGGCTGCCAGATTTCTAAAAAAAGTATTTTGGAAATATTCTGATATATATATATTGTAAAACGTAAAAATCTTCAAAGTTTATTGCAATGAAAGAAATTCAATTTTGCCGAAGTCCACTTGTACACTGATAAAGTGAGTCCCGGTTAAAAATTGCTCAAGTATGTTAAGAGTTTGGATATCGTCCGTTTCCGGACTAACTGCGTGGTACACTTTTCCAATTAGTTTTGCAAATAAATAAATGTCAAATATTCTAAGGATGGTGTATTTCCATCGATCAAACATTGAAAAAAATTCATATGAACATGAGTTTGAAAAATTCTTAGTTTCTGGAGAGGAAGTTTATTGTGAAGCATTGGAGTATCTTGAAAACAAAGCAATTGATTTTATGTCGAAATATTTCAGAATAAAGTATGAAATATCTAGTGAGCTATTGATTTTTTATTTCTCTATTTTACTACTTTTATATTCAGACTAATTAGAATCATGTTATGTAAAAAATATACAATTCTGTTGTAAAAAATGGAATCTTTATATAATCTTGAAAAATCGATTCTTCCGAAAATTGATTTTATCATTACTTATCTTCTTTTAAATCTCACAATTTTTGTCCGAAATCTTTTTTCATCAATTACTTCGTTTTAATATTCCATTGTTTTATAATAAAATTCCTCTTACCTCAGAAACTAACATTTCTAGACTCATTTTTATAAACTTTTGTTAATATTTAATCGATGGGAATACAATATTTGATACTTGTTAATTTACATCCTGTATAATTATGGAATATAATTATATGTACTAATATAAAATTAAATTATAATTTAATTGTTTATGTATAAAAATATAATTACTACAGCTAATAAATCTGTAATATAAATAACAGTAAAATATAAATTTCTTCGTAGTCGAAACATGACAGATCAATCAAAAATTGTCTAAACGGTGTCCAAACTTGAGGAATTCTAGATTTAATTAGCGATTCATATTTCCAAGCACGCGCTCCCGCGCGAACAGTTGCAATACGGCGTGCATTGTTGCGCGAATGACCTCCAGTTTGCAGCTCTTTTGCTGGCAGATCCGCTATCCCTTGAGGGCATAGTCCAGAGTTTTTGCCTTGGTGCATTAGGAACGCGATATTTCAAGCTCTGGACCCAACATTGGCCGTCTCCCCATTCGCGTGCACACGTATGCCGGCGTCCCTTTTCCCTTGCCCCCGTGAAACCACCGCGGGCGGTTCTGTCTGGTTGGCTCTGGTTTAAAAACAATCGCTATAACCGCGATTCCCGGGCGGTTTTACCGGGCGAAACAGCGCCAAACGATGACCCGCAAAGTGGCGGGAGAACTTTTCGCTGACTTGAGCCGGCTCAAGCTTCCCGTGAGAGAAGATTTCGCATTTAATGGCGTTTTACAGCACGGGGGGACCGTTCGTCGTTTCGATTATCGTGTTGTTACATTGAGAAAAGTGTCCTCGACGGGGTTCAACGCGCTACCGACACCACTGCTCGCAATGCCTTTCCCTCACAATGATACTTTTACGTTTTCCCATTCTATAACCGATCGCTACATTTTTTTTAGCATTGAAGAAAACGACAGTATCTTCGAAGTGATAGATTTCCGTAATCTTCCACGCCTGTAAGAAATCTTTCCTTATGCATACAGATGGGAAAGTAAAAGTCTCCGACGGCAAGACATGTACATTTCATACTTTTCTACAGTTTTATACGCTATCTTCCTTCCTATAAAATTTATTCCAATCACTTGTAACTCACGATAATTATCATATAAAATATAATAGAAAATTATTATTTCCCTCAGTTTTACAATCATTGTCCAACTTTTACAATCATACTCTCTAATGTATACGTAAAAGATTTTAACCTAATTTTCACATTTCTTTCTCGTTATGGGACATAATAATGTAATCATTACTAACAAAATTGCTATTTAATTGGAGAATTTTTATTTCTCCTCAATTTTTTCTCGTATATGTTCCCTCATATCGATTACAAAATATTATATTACAAAGTAATAAGACCGTTTCTAAAAGCCATGATATTAACAACACAAGAAACTGAATCCAATCTTCGGCAATTGAATAAATCAGTCGCGCTCCTATTTTCAATAAAAGATCACGAAGATCACGAATTATGTTGACTGAAAAGTTTTCTGATAAAGCTGTTCGAAGGTACCAGCCACATTCAATCGACCGGATCTCTGCCCCATGGTCGCGACCATTTTCGCAAGTATTTATCGTCGCTCCTTCCGGTCCCGAATGATGCATCGATATCCGCAAACACCGTGGCACGCACGTTTACGGATGCTGCGGTCTATCGAATTTCCTGCGTTGCGGCATATTTACGACGTCGATCTACATTCCATTAATTATCTCATAAAAATGATATCAATATTCTCGATGTCACTTACTAGTCCTCGGCGTGCAGTTAATGTTACATTCGTGCGCAATCTTGGATCATTATGACGCGTCGTTACTAAGTCCCAGGGTCCTGTTTCGGCACGTACACAAGTACACACGTGGCCACGAGCTATACATATATTAGCATTGTAACACAAGTCCGCTGTAAATCTCATTGTCAGCTTAATCGCCGTAGTTACGTACACTTTGCGGCAATAACTGTAACCGTCAACTAAGCACGTCGTTTCCGACGACGACAAACTGGTGCGATCTTTTTAAATGCTTAACTCGCGCTCGAAAGAGACCGTGTGTCGCGATAGGGAGCTGCGCCGATGTCCGGTTCAGAGCGCTTACGGGTGAATTTATAGACGGGGCCGCATCGACGGTCGGTCCTCCGTTCCAGCACTAAAGCGGCATTCGTATTTATAACCGACGCCGAGCACACACACACACATACCGAGCAAAGCGAACAATCCCCAAAAACGCTTAATGCCACGGCTAAGCAGTAGAAATTCCGCCGATACCTCGCCGTCGCGGTGCATTTTTTTTTGCTCCTTTCGCCCGCAACACGCTCGCGATCGCAGCTGAAAGCTGCATCCGGCGGAAACTATAACGCGGTATTGCGAACGCGGACGTAGGATTATCGCCGTACTTATATGAAAGTCCACTCCAGCGCGTCCGATGCACGCACGTGTTTCAAAAGTTGCTGGAAATGCGCGAATTAGTGATGCGGAAATGACGAGTTTTTTAAGTGCTGAGAGAGAGAGAGAGAGAGACGTATCGTTCCGCGCATATAGATAGGACAATGCAGCGTCTGCACCGGCGCAGATTTAATTTCTGCTTGGTCGGCTCTTTTTTTTCTGTGATTCGGTGTAAGTACGCCGCCGCGCCGGTGTAGTCTCGTACTTTTATTTTCGGCCACCGCCGTGTACAGACGCGATATTCAAGGTACGTCTATTACCATTCCTTTTTCTCTTTAAAAGGGAAACCAGACTACAAAAATATGGAGGCTTCAGGTTTATTTGTACTACGGGAATTGGACTGCTGGGAGGCAGCATAAATGAATTGAAACAACCCGAGGCAAGCGAATTTGTCAACAAAACTCATCGTCTAGTGAATGGTAAAGTTGAATGAAAACTTCTCGCGGGGCGCAACTTCGGATTAAACTCAGGTTAACCAAGTCTCAGACTATCAAAGTTCTATCGTTTTTGCATATCGGATTCATGCAAATACGCTACATGCCAAATCTTCCGAGTCTTACAGAAAACAACTCGATATGCACAGACGGTTTTAGAAAGCTCCCGCCCATTTCTTTCATTTATGGATTCATTCCATTTACGGACAGTCTACCTTTGCATCGTTTACAATCTTACAGCAATCTCACAAACTTATTATATTACTTAGGTCTTTGATAGTTCTGCCGCTAAATTCGTGCGGCGACACGACGAGATATTTCCAAGTAAATGCACTGATCTTTGGATTGTAAGTAGTACGCTCGAATTGAAATCGGCTTTACGTTTCTACGGATGTTCGGCATTAAGCCAAAGCCGATTATGATAACTCGCCTATCCCATCCGTGATAGCTATAAGGGGTTGACTGTTCGCGCTGAAGGAAGCTCTGCTTCTCTTCGGTCGTTGATGCAAATTGATCTGTGCTCGGTAACCCCTGTTGACCGCAGCCGATTAACGAGCAGTCGCGACTCGTTAACGCTAAGAACTGATACGACTTAACATGATCAGTATAATCTCTGTGATACGATAAATACTATAAATTAATAATATTAACGGAAATTAACACAACTGTATAAATGTGCTAGCATAAAGTAATTCTGGCATATATATCGCACCTATCTAAAATTTGATTTATCAATTATTAGTTACTATGATTAAGGGAAATAAACTACCAATAAAAACTTCATACTATCTACTACTATAAAAAAATTAAAAATATGAAATCTTGGAAAAAAACTTGAAAAAACTCGCATTTTTACCTTGTGTCTCATAGGGTTGAGATATATGTCCACTTAAGTATGAGATATACGAAGTGTTGATAATTTACAAATGAAGATTATAATAAATAAAACATTATGGTTTCGTTAATATTAACAAAAAAAATTGAAATCTCTAATATGATATAAAAACACATAACAGAGTGGTTGCCTGTAAATTACCCTCACTCTTACTTTTTCTGACTTCTGCGACATACATCGGAATTACCCTAATAACCTTTTTATTGTCTCTGAAGTGTTAAACCGAAATAAAACAAGAAATAAATATGAGTAAATATAACATAACGGATAGAAAGTTAAGAAATTAATATTTCTGAAGCACGTTTGAGAGTGCAGATGTATCTATTTTAACCAGGAAAGATTCTCTCTAAAAGGTAAATTAATCCTCTATCGATCTCATAATGCGCTTAAGCGATTACAACATTAATCACTCGATTAGTCCGTTGGATGCCGAGGTCAGGTATAACATATAGCAGAACTCCGACATTACTACTATGAAGACCGACGTTAATAGCGGTACTAACAAGCTTCGCAATTTCTCCAACAATATATATTGCATAGTTCTAAAACCACATGGTTCTAAAACCAAATGACATCCTACGTTGTGTGAATTAAAGTTCCTCTAGTTTGCAAGTTATCTTAAAACTAGGAAAGATGCATTTCGATCTCTGCAATTTATTGTGTTTTATTTTAGTTGTTATAATTTAGTGTCATACTATCTTGCGTTTATTTTCAGATTAACACCAGTAGTGACCTGTAAACAGCAGCAACTCAATTTTTTCTCAATTTACTCGCTAGCTTTGTCAAAATTAGTCGAGCGTAAAAATGTTACGATTGTTGGACTAGGGAAATGGTTTTTACGGAATTCAATACAATGCGTACGTACGTGTACACGTTGACACATATGTACGCTCCCTCTGTTTGTATACGTATTATACATATTTATAGGGGACAAAGCGATATAAACGCGGGGGCCAAAGAGGGAAGGGTGGCAAGTGCGAAGCCAATTAAAGTGCAAATGTATGGAGATGCGGGTGGAATGCCAAGCAGCACACTGACCGGGAAACTATAAAACCAAAACTTGGCTAATCAACATCCATCATGCCATATCAATGCATTTAATTTGTCAAAAGAGAGTAGGAAAATGTGAAAAAGGAAAAAAATAATAAAAACAAACAGTATAAATACGTTAAAATAAAGAGTGAGGGAGATAAAAATATTATAGAAAATTATATATATAGGCAGTTTAAACGTTGCATGTATTCCCATAATATATTTAAATGGATGGAATCGGAAACAGAAAAAGCAACTAAAATTGGAAATTATTGTAAAAATCGAGGTACGATAATCAAACGTGAGTCCGTATAAACGAAGCTTATAATGATTGGATTGGATTATTTGTATTACGATTTCATGATATTTTCGGGATGCTGCATCCAAAACGCTATTGATATGAAACATTTAAGCTTTCAATTTAGTATACTATTTTCGATTTGAATATGTATATCAAATCATATTCCATAGCGAATACAAATTAACACGCACTTGATTTCCGACGATGGAAAATAGCGTTTATTAAAAAATCAATCGGCGTGCACGGACGTGAAAAGAACATGGCTGTTTTGAAATTATGCAGCAACGACCGGTACGGCTGGTACGGCCTGTTGCAGCCAGATATTAAGGTTAATAAATGAAACATAACAGGATTTCCACACGCCAGTTGCACATGGCGGAAGTTGCAGCATAGCCAGCACGCTTTTGCTTTGCAGGGAATTCAAGCGCTCTCTGCTAGTTGAGAATCGATCAGCGCAAAGTCGTTTCGTATGAAACTGCTAGAAGCCCGCATTATTGGAAATCAGCTTACCACGTGGCACCAACTGCAAAGTAACAAATTATTGTACATGACACTCGCCATTGTCGATTCAATATCTAGCGAGCGGAATCCGATATGGTTAAACTGCGAAACATTCAAAGACACATCCCAGTCGACATCAGCGATAAATTCGATCCGATCGACTGTCGGAGCTTATAAATTACAAATGCTATTTATTATACCATACTAATCCTTTTACATCCGATATTCTGAACATATATCTCTTTATATTTCTAACGTGCGAACATATATTTTTAATGTCAGTATTGCTTTTCTATAATACGAATATACTCAAAGCTACAATTTAAATTATTTAACTCTTGTGGAAATTATTAAATTATTTAAATTATTTAACTCTTGTGATTTTCTTGTGGAAAAATAAATAACATTCACATAGAATACGCATCAAATATAGAATAAACTTACAAAATATTTATATATATCCGAATAAATAAAAAATTGATTTACGAAGGAATAAAGAGATATATTAATAATTTCAGAGCGCGATCGGATTTCTGCAACAGAAAATAGCTTTAGCTGTAATTTAAATATATTTAAAAAATTTTATATTTTTTCATGATATACAGTAAATACTTTTATGTTAAATTTAATACATTTCACATGTTTCAAATAATCCACCCAAAATTTTGTGTTGATGTAACACAAGATGAATATGTTAAAAAGTAACACAAATGTTATGTAAAGGATTAATATAACGAAATTGAGAAACAAATTGTGGAATCATATTTCTTCAGTAAAATTAATATTTATTTTTAATATTGATACATGTATTTTATTCGTTTATCTTGGAATTTATGTTTCAAAATTACATTATTTTTTGTTATTTATTCATTTACCCATAAATTGTGTTATTTTAACACTAAGAAATGTTGAATATCAATTTGACACAAAGTATTCAAATAACACACCCACATTATGTTAAATTAATACTTTGATGTATTAAATCAACACAAAAATTTTAATAAGGATACATTTTAATACAAATTGTGTACATCAGAAATTATTGTAAATTTCTCCTAATAAAGATTGCACACAATCAATATCAAGGAATTCCAAAGCACAAAAGTTCTTGGTTAACTCATAATTTTTTTTTTAATAACTAGTCAAAGCTCGATCATACACAATATTTCGATTCGGATGAAAGTTAAGTGTACAAAAGATACGATAAACATCTAGTTCTCATAAATCAGCGTATGCAATAAATCTGGATGAAATGCTAAAGCTCGTTCTCTCGTTTTAAGTTGAGCGGAGTAGAATCGCACTGCGCTGAACGTGACTAAAGGAAAGAATACGATAGCCCATTCTTTTAAAGCTCGAAACTATACTATTGGATTACGGTTATAGTGTGCTCTCGCGGAAATCTGTTCGATATCGCAGAATAACGAGCATACAGCCGTCTTAAGTTATCGAGGTCACATAAGTTCACAGTCATTGAGAATCTAATGCGTTATTGTGGCAAACTGCGAAATTGATGTACTGGATGAAAACGATACACAATTAGACTTTTCATGAAGCTGCAACAGTTCTTTGAATTCTTTAATAGTATTTATGAGATAATAAGGATAATAAATTTAATCAATAATAAGATGTAAATTCCCTTATATAAATAAGATATAAAAACAGAATCCTTGAACATTCTATAATTCAAACCATACTTTGTTACTCGCGTAAATTTACCGATTAAGCGTTCAATGATAATTCGGAATTACGAAGTTGAATTTATGTGTGCTTCGAATATACCTGGGACTCGCGAATTATAGTTATCTCCGAGTTTCGACCGAGCAGTTTCTGTCAAATGGCAAAGATAATGAACGATCTTTGAGGGACCACATCCGCGCTGTTTCGTCTATTACCATGGGTAATACCGTCGGCTTTCGTCCTACGTGAGCAGCTGTGCGAAAGGGCTCTTCGGACATGGCGACGCGGGCGTTTAAACGAAAATTATTAGATACCTACAACGGCCGACCACACACGGTAGACTGCGGAGACGACCATTACGGCGAGCCGGTCCGCGTGTTGGGTGTAGGGTGTAGGATGCATCCCCACGATCTACGTGGCGGGCTGATCGGATCGGTGAAATCGAGCAGCGTCGACTTCATTAGAATTTAACGCCGTGTAAAGTGAGCGCTAAGTGGATCTCTTCGTTCGGCTGTCGTCCGTTGCACCTGCAACCACGATTTTCCGTGGGTTACCCTAACTGCAGCTGCTCACGACACCTCACATTTTTGACGTGACCCCGATCTCTGGCTGTGTTACGCATTTTTCGAACAAAATTCGAAAATTGAGTTCTTCTTACGAAAAGTCTAAATTGTTAAAAACTTCAATCTAGCGCAATAAATGTAAGTATCCCGGATTCTTTGCACATATCCGTCTTATTTTTGTTTTATCTATTTTTCTTCTACAACTTTATGTCGTTTAGAAAACTTTTGAGTCATAGATGAAGAGGAGTAAATCAACGTGAATAAATCACAGCAAGTGCTAACATGAAATTATGCATAATTAATACACACATATGACGTATGTGTAATTATATCGCATTATGAATTATAAATGATTAGCACTGCCCGACGATCTACTTTATTACATCATCCCATAATATTTCAAGTTTATGGGAAACGCCAATCTATATCTAATAAACATACCGTGGGTGGGCGGATCATGTAATCGCTTATTATTGGTAGCATAGCCCGCTAATCGGAACCACATCGGTTACAAGATAACTTTATCACGTGCATAACATGATTTATGTGTATACGATATCATCTATGCCCGAAGCGAATATATTCGCAAGTGTAACATCGAGATTGTATCACTTTATTCATATGTATTTTTCCGTCTCATTGAAATCCGTTTATTGATGCAAAGAAAATATTTCCATTTTATACATTCATGTTAAAATGCAACTTTTTACTTTGGTGAAAATGTATCATTTTTGCTGCAATTAATAACTTAATGAAAAATAACGCTATATAAATGTAACCAATACACGAAGCTAAAAATACACTAGCTGATTATAACGTCGGAAAAATAATTGTGAATTTTTTGTCTCGGATAACTCACGAAAAAGCTCATAAAATAATATTGAGATGAGAGTGACTATACGAGTGGCTATCTGTAATAATAGCCATTTAATAGCCGTCAGCCTCTGAATAATCGAACGGAAAGCGCAGCATCCGTGAGTGAACGCTATGGCAACAGTAGAATCCCAGAGGATCCGGAGAGAGGAAAACTGAAAGAGCGCCACAAAAGCCGTCCGAGTACGTCTTTGTTTACCCCAAGCTATCTCCGTTCGCGTTTTCGTCTTTTCTCCGATTCACCTCGCTCACTTTCGGCTCCTCCTTGCGGCGCGGCGCATCTTTGCTCTCCGAGTATCGCCGGTCCTTATCTCCTCGAATCGCCTTGGAGTCCTCGCAAGACTCCTTTTATCTCGACGATATCGCGTTCGTCCCCCTTCACCCCATCGTTTAAGCAAACTTCTTCGTAATCGAGACTGAATCGATGGATTAAGAATCCAATTGCGAGTATCTCTTTCTCTCTCTCTCTCTCTCTCTAGCTCACACTCTCTTTCTCTTTCCTTTTATCATCTTAACGTCCGTCTCATGTCTCACTCCGCGCACCGTAAAATCCCTTCAAACGTAAGCCTTGCAACAAGACGCTAGCTAGTTGATATCCGCGATCGGGAAGAATCGTAGGACGGGCGGATTTTCCTGAAATACATTTCCACCATCGCATCAACGCTCACGATGGGGTATCTATAGTGGTAGAAGTAAAAGCAGCAACAGCAGCAGTAGCAATGGCAGCAGTAGCAATAAAGCTTGCTTTATTTTTACTATCCCTCCGGCCAAGTACCGCCCCGTATTTCCTCGGGATATTGACATATCGGGGGTGCCGGGGCTTCTCCTCTTAACGCCCTTTTTACACTGGCTCGGAATTTATGTCTTCTTCCTCCTCTTCTCGTTCCGCCCTCCACTCTCTTCGCCCAGGGCCCTCGTCTTCTCCGCCCCTCCTCCCTCGCTCTCTTTTATCTTCCTCGTCTTGCCCCTCGTCGACAGTGGCGGTTTCTCCTCTCGCACGCATCCCCCAATTCTCGTTCTCTTCTCTCATTTCTCGGTCAATCAATCACGCACGCGTATCTCCGCGATTGTAGAATCAACCGGAAATCTCTATTAGAAGCCGAATCGCCGCGGCCTCTATTCTCGGTGTCCTCGATCGATCCTGCCGATCGTTCGGCCATAGAATGACGTAGATGCAATCATTATTGGCAACGATCCATTCGTCGAGTGCTTCCTCCACGAATGGAAACGCCATTTGGATGTAAAATCACAGATTAGAAATCCCGAGAAACGAATGGTGCCGAATTTTCTGGGCGGCAGTCAATTCGGAGAGGGATAAAAGTATAATGTGCTCTCGAACGCGATAAGAAGCCCATGACGCATACCCAGTTACAAAAAGTTAAAAAGTTGTAAAAGTTGCCTTTATTAATATTTTATTTCAAAATGCCTTTAAAACCACCCTGTGATTTCACGATCATTGAAATTGATTTAAAAATTATCAAATAAAAAAAATACTTCGTACTGTCATGATGCAAGATTGATTAGCCGGCATACGAAACGATATCTATTCAATCCCGAAGCGAGGTGTTAAAGACTTTTACCAAGGTCGAATTCCGCAGAGTCAGCTAACACGACGTGACGTTACTAACTTTTTGCGCAATCGGGCGAGAAGTTTTCTCCTCTCTTTCTCTCCGTGAAACACCGTATGCAGTCCGGAGGACAGAGGGGACCTTTATACTATATTAATAACCGCGTTTTTGCCGGTTCATCGAGCACGTTCGGAACATCGCCAGATGAGCGAGGTGACGATGATAAAAACGCGAAAGCGCCGCGGATGCAATCTGGTCAATGAACGCGGAAAAACAATGAACAACGGCTCGTCAAGAGGATTGTATCCTTGCCTCCCTGCCGTCTCTCCTCTCCCCTCTCCTCCCCGTCTCTCTTCCTCATTTTTCGTTGCATTTCTATTTATTAGTGCCATGGGACATATGGTTGCGTAAAGGTGCGTTGTAAAAAAAAAGAGATACGATAGCGCGCTACGAGAGGAATGTAGGGCGGATGGGGGAGAATGAGAGAAGCGCGAAAGAGCCGCGAACACGGCGACGAAAAACGCAATATCGTGCCGGGAATGTCAAGCAGAATGAAAGCAGATCGAGTGGACGTTCAAAATCGTCCGACAAAGCTCGCGAACCGTTCGGCCAGGATTGAGAGTCTTCCAGTATGTAGCTTCGATTGCTGAAAAGCACACGACTGGGCGCCTCGTTACGAGCATTCGACGGTTACGACCGTCGAGGATTGTAGCTGGCGACCATGGTCGATTATAGGTCAACTTTATTTGACATCGATGAATGTACAGTTACGGCAGTTAAACGGTTCGTTGACGCGCGCGGTGTATTTGGCTGTTCTCATATTCTGCTATTTACGTATCGAGTATGTAATCCCGTCCTATACATTTCTAGGATCAATAAAGATAAACCTGTGTGCAGATTAATCCCGATGTAACAGGAGGAGTATCGGAAACGTTATTGACGATACATTACCGTTACCTTTAAACAATATTCGCGATGTCGATCAAGATATAAATTCGATATTGGAGAGCACCGAATATAATTTGCTCTGCTAATCTAAAAATAATAAAAGAATTCCAATTTTTATGCGAAATAATATTAACTAAAAATTCGTATCACCGATAATTAAAATTCCTGCGCACCGATTAAAAGGTTAAGATCAATAATTCATAAAATTTTAATGGTATTATAAAAATTTCGAGCTATAAAACTCGGAAGTTATCGAGAAAATTAAAACATTTGCTTTAAATTTGTTTTATACGTAAAAATTTTACCTTCTACTTATCAACATATTTTTACTTGAGAAATATTAATTAAAAATATGTATATGTAATTAATATAAACATATCTCACATCTTACTTGTGTGCATTCACATTTATCATTATTGCGCAATCTAATACAATTTTTCAATAATATTTAATATAATTTTATTCATCGGTATTCTATACTCACATTGCATAAAATGCGCAATGTAAATGCAGATCAAATTGTTTTCATGAACAGTTTGCTTCATAAAGGTCATGTATCTTTTTTTCTTTCAGGTCAAGTTGACCTCTGGACACAGAGCACCACCGGGTGCGCTTGCAGCTTTAACTCGTCCAGCAACGATTGCGCTTGCTGCGTACCATCGGGCGGCTGCAGCTGTGGTGCATCTTCACCCGACAGATGCGCTCAGTGCGGCCTGGAGCAGCATTGCGCGAATAGTAAGTATCACCAAGTTAATCTTGACTTACAGCAAGATTAAGTTTCTTGAAATTATAACGCTTGCCGTAACATTTTGCTGTGAATGAAAATTTCTTCGTATAAGTGTATTTAATGCAGACATTAATTAAAGCCATTGCAACTTAAACGGCGCACTGCGCATTTTAAGAGAAGAGATGCATCTCTCGCGCGCTTTAATCTGCATGCATGCAAAGCGTGGCGTATAAATGTAAAACTTATTAATTTCGTGAATAGTAGACGGAAATTCTTTCTCACTGTCGCCTTCGCCACTTTTTCTGTCCGCCGGCGATCAACTAACGTATTTGCTGTCTCGGTTCTGCGAGAAAATATAATTACGTCGTGTCAAAAAGACATGGGCGATCTCTTTGAGCCTTTGCCGACGCTAGAAACAAGATTCGCGCCATTAAGCCACTTGCCTCATGCTGCTTCTCGTTTGCAGCCGCTCGTGTCGCGCGAACAAGTGGAAATTAAAGCGCCGCGGCGAGCGAGTCCTTTTAGAAGCGGTTCGTGGGACGACGCGGAGGAAACGGGGAGGCGTGATTCAAAGAACGAACGGGAACGTTTATAAGAGGATGAACGCTCGGCAATGCGCTCAAAAGACATCGAGATGTCTGAGGAAAAGGGGACGGTGTCGTGTCGTACGTTTGCGGCTCGCTTTACACGATGGAATAAATCGGTATCGAAGAAATTACTCCCGCGTGCCGTCTACTCGACCTTTCTTTCTTATAACTAATCACTCTTGACGAAGTTCTTACGCTCCATCCATCTAACCTTTCTTTGCGCTAATTACTTGAGACGATATTGCCTTCGCGTTCCATCCATCAAATTCTTCTCTCTTTGGATTTCTTTTAGCATCGCAGGATATATATGAGAACGCATAGGTGTATATTATAGTTTTTTTTTATTTTGCGCGAATTAGGATTATTTAGAGAATGTAAATAAAAAATTTAATAAATACGAGACCTGATACTTCCAATATCTTAATATAGATAAATAATTTTGTATAATAAAAGCTAGACTTTTTATAATAAAGAATTAAGATTACCGCCTGATGAAAGAACGTTCTATTGTAAATCTAAAATTTTCATTTACGCTTCTTCAGTGTAAACTTTAGACTCGCTTTATGTAAGAGAATCAAAAAAGATAATATTGATAGCCTCACGTCAAAAGGAAATAACTTCCAAGAAATATAATGCCACGGTTTACAAGAAGGTATTCGCATCACAATCACGGAACATCCTGCACAACATCCTACGAGAAGCAATTAAGAATCAAATTACACACTATGGCAGATTACCTCATAATATTGCGCCAAGCTGTCGCGACTCGTTGTCGCCCGAACAGTACGGTTGTACAGAGACGCGCCAATGAAACAGTGCAGGCAAGAAAAATCGTTATCAGCCACTTCATTTTTCTTTACTCTTTTCCATTGCCGTCTTTCTCGCAGGATCAAAATTTCGCGTGGAAATCAATACTGTAAGATAAACGTAGAAAAATACAATTATATTGTAATTGTATATAATATTTGTACATTCTATAAAATTATAAGATCCGAAGAATTGGCCATAGTTACGTAAGAAATATCCAACCCACATGAAGTCCGTTTGAGAAAAGTGCAAAATGCAGGTTTTTTATTAAAACTGTTTTTTATTAATTTTAAGCACATATTAAACTTGGATCTTTTTTGTTTAATGTAGAAAAATGTACGCACTACCACTGATTGCAATAACTCAAAAATTATAATTTTGTGAGCTGTACATTTGTGATATTGCATAACTATGGCCAATTATAAGAACATTTATCGATTACGCAGTATTAAACCACGTGAAATACGACCGTATCGCCATTTAGTTGTTCGTATTTTTACAAGCGTCGCTTTGTTCCATTTCAGTGTGCAACATAACGTTGGACAGCAGGCAGCTGTTCAGCAAATCGGATCGTGGCTTCGGGCAAATAAAGTCGCCGTATCTTCAAGGGCCCTCGAGGTGTACATACAGATTCGTGCCGGATACTGGACAGCGAGTCGAGCTGCAGATATATCGACTGGTGTCCATCGGCAGACACAACGGCACCGCGTAAGTAGCTTTTTGGTGACGCCTTTCTTTCCATACTTTCGTATCGCTTAACGGCACCCTTTAGCGCCCCCGTGCTTCTTTATAGCCGCGACCATAAACTTTATGGGAAAGCATTCCCGGCGCCTATATATAACTTCCGCCCGACACGTCATGCGTCTGTACGTAGACTTATGTCACCTCGCGATCGAACTTCAAGTAATTTTGAATACATAATAGAGCATATGGATGCAAGAAGACGGCCTAGGGTCTACTTGGATATTTTATGTTGTTTAGAAGGCACTCTCCGACAGCCTTGCAACTTTGTTTCTTGTGGCGATAGATCGCATGTATTGTTAAAGACAAAGAGTGCCAAGAGACCCTTTCAAAATATCTTACACACGTTTATCGGTCAATAACTTACAATTTTTCCATTGTACAAAGTAACCACCGTTCATGAAACCTTCGTTCCCACTTTTCTCGTTCGTGTAAGTAGTTGAAGAGCAGACAGCGCGGACCGATATGATTGAAAATCGCTCTCGTCGATGGTCGTTTCAATTTATCATACTTCCGCTCTTACGAGACGATAGCTCAGCTCTCAAGCCCTTCTCTCGAACTATGGGTGCAGGAAGGAGGAGCTGAGAAGTCAGGAGTAATGCCGGCGGAACCTACCTACGGGAGGGAAGGTTGAGGAGAAAAATTACTGTTTTCAGAAAGCCCTCCGGCATCCCTAACCCTGCCACACACGAGCTCGTCCACTCCGGCCACGTTCATGGACAAACTTCGTGGCGGATGGAAAAGACCTTCGACAAGCCCTAGAAAAGTTCTTACAATTTTTCGACAAGGCTCTTCACCCGCCAATCCCCCTCCCCGGCGTTCTCGGGCTTCGGTGTGCCACCGCGACGAAGTCGGGGAGCTTACAATGCGCCAAGCATCATACGAGCTTACTCTAGTGGCTTTTGTTCCCATCCCGGAATACGCAAAACGCGCATGGCCATACATATCCATGGAAAGGATGTATGCTTACGGTGCACAAGTATGGCGGCACGAACGAAAAATACACGCCCATATTCCCGTTATTGTTATCTTCCTTGAAAGAGAGAAACTACATTTCCGTTAAATTTTCAGCGTCAGTTCTGTCGTCACGTCGAAAAATAACTTGTATCGGACGATTGAACTTTTTAAATCAGTTGATATAAGTAATTAATAACGTAGACTGAATCTGATAATTATTTTGATTCGCGGGAGTAAAAAAATGTATTGATAATTTAACGCCTTATTCTTGATAAAGTAGGTGTTTTACAAATTAAAGAGGAGAATTAAGGATAAATTAAAGATTCAAGATTATTTTCCAGCCGTAAAAAATTGTCGGTCCTTTTGCATTTGTAGAGACGCCTGGGTGAGCACAATTAAACGATTTTAAGTGTTCTTAAATTATACGCTACTCGTAAAATACAAATCTGCATAATTCTCACGTATTACGCTTCCAAACAATAAGACTCTAAACGACTTACGCCAGGAGCTAAAAGCGTTGCGTTAAACGCATATAAAAAATGCAAGAGCCCACACTTTAAGTCCACTTGTTAGCGAGGAAACGGCTGGTAAGCTGAGGGCGAAAAATACCGTTACTCTTGCCTGCGCAGTTCAGATCGTTCGCGTTTCTTTCGTTCCTCCGTGCACTGCGCTCTGAGAAACTGCAACGACCGGAAGTAACAGCACCGCCCACACGAGCCGTACCCTTCGCGCAAATCCTTCTACAAGGAAAAATATTGGCGCTTGATCGGCTTTATCGTGGAAAATCCTGCGAAATTTTAGTGTTACTCCTCGAGCGGAATCCTCGAGAAATTTTGCGGGCCATTTGCGACGCTCTTGAGAAGAGTCGAGGCGAGGAATATTATGCGAAAGTCTGGAAAACAGTGAACTGAAGATATTCAAACAGTCATCTGACAGATGAGCTTCAAATTTCATATCGCGCCGAATCGTCCTCGCGTTATCGAAAGCAAAACTGCGGCAGGTCGATATTAACTTGAGTACGTGTGGAAAAATATATTCGTGTGCTGAATCTATTAAAAGTGTGCACTCGAGACGCGTGTATGCGTGTAGCTAACTAGGATAACATCATGTGTTTAAACCAGTATTTTGTCGCAAAATTTTGTTTGTTAAATTGCGCACACACTCTTTCGCTCGAGAATTCAACGTTTGCGAATGAGATTGAAATAGCCGGTTTTCGTAGTTTACGCAACGCATGACGCTGAATTAATATCACACCGGACCGTAGCATAGGACGGAGTTGGTGGAAATATGACAAACGACACATGTTACATGCGCGGTCGTGTAATACGCGTGTAGTTCATGCTCGTTAAGTTATAATTAATGTAACTTTCTGAGCCCCACACTATGTAGGACGCTATAATAGGTTCCTTGTGTTGTTCCGTATCACGTTCATCACATCCTTCAAAGGACAAGCCGTTGATCACTGATTATGAAGAATTATGTTATCATATAGAAGAGACTCGCCAATACCGAGATACGTAGATCTAAAGCGACCATTTATTTCTCGGACACTAAACGTTGCACTTTATTAATACTGATAAAAACAGGATTTGCATTGTTAAAGCAGTAAACATTCATATATCCATGTGGCTTTTATATAAAATCTGCCAAAAATAAATTTTGCATGATTTTCTTTTGCAAATTGTATAGTTTAAATAACGAATATATTATTAATAATGTTAGATCATTTTGCATATTTGTATTTTGCATAGTATCTTTATAAAATTAATTTATTTATATTTTTCTGTTTTTTATAATGCGCGGTTTTTAACATAAAATAGGAATACAACATAAACTGGCACATCTATATAAGACAGACTATAAGATAGTAAAAATTGAATAAGATAGAATAAAAAACACATCACATTTTTAGATCTATCTATTAAATTAGTGACCTGAATTAATTTTTCTATATTATGGCGCACGTGTTGCGTTTGCGGAACAGCATAAAATATCTGTATAAATTTATAAAGAAAGGTTTCATCAAAGTGAAAGGCTTCTAGGAATTCTCGTATATATTAACTTGTAAATATTTTATACAGTTGATTCATGTAAAAGGAAAAGAAAAAGAAAAGGTAGCATTGTTTATTACCTCATTTTTGCTTATCTTACAAAAATCTTAATTATTTCCAATTCGAAATGATATAGAAACTACTATATCATTTGATAAACACTTTCTGGTTTCTATTTATATTTTCATAGTTTTATTTTCAATTTTTTTGTTTATGAAATATCTAAAATTAAAGTAATATGTCGATATCGGCGACTTTTCTCTACTATATTCACTACCAAATTAGTTGTTAAGAAAGTAAAGAAATCAGATCTCTCTTTTTTTATTAATTATCTGAAATTAATTAAATCTTCTAAATTAAACTAAATATCTGTGTCTGCGACAGTCATCGCATTTTACAGATATTTATGCTTTGCATAAATCGCTGTACGTTTATATTGTCCTTTCCTATTCTTGACAAATGCTGTCTCACGTACGCAAATCATCTATCTTACCGCTGTCCCATACAGTCGGACTTTCCGGGATCCTTCTCGAGCACTCACAGGAGCTTGATAATAGAACGTGAATTTCGAGAAATGGAACAAAGCGCGGGCCACTCGAGTGTCCCATGTTCCGGACCGAAAACTGGAAGATGTAGGTGCTCCTAATCCCGAATGCCGAGCCACGGTCACCGCGATGTACGTGCACGTTCTCGATGAGACGCAATTGGGTCAGATCCTCGGCTGGACATGCACTTCATTCCATGAACGTCCCTCGAATGACCCGGACGATGCGATTTCGGGTCCGATGTCGTATTAAGTGACCACTATAGTCAGAGATATCCTCGAACGAAAATCGAAAGCGATGTCGAATAAGATCTCTTCTCTGTAAAGTTGCTCATTGTAGCATTTGGATTTCCGCTTTGCGCACTGGCTTATTAGCGAAGTTTCTATTTTAACATGCTCTCGTAGCAAACAAACTTTGTTGATAAAATGTGATTAGCACATTTCGACGGTTGTCAAAAGTACATTTAATAGGTAATTAAAAATAATTTATGTAACGGATATCCTCGTAACATATTATTTTGTTTTTCATTTTTAGTCGAATATTGTAATATTAGATTAGCTGAAATCATCAAGCTGCATGAAGCCTAGCGAATTTAATGCCACAGGCATAATTCTCTCCAGTTCTCGAGAATTGATTTGCGCGAAAACAGCGCGCGGTTCGCTAAATCCACAGAGATATCGCTCTGGACGCACTCAAATTAACCGTGCGGAATTAATTTACGGGCTTTATTGAACGTTGTCCAAATTTCATACTTTTCCACTCATAAACTTTCGATTGTACGTATTTTCGAAAATTAGTTAGCACAATACAACATGCGGACAATACATTCGCGCATTGTCCGAGATCGCGCAAATTAAACGTGGTATACTCGCCGTCAATGTTCCCGAAATCCCAGCTGAATGCTTATGTCGTCTTTATAATTCTCTCGTTTCAATATAAATGTTCCTCTATCTATCTACCCATCCATAAAGTTAATTAATTCGCAATTATATGAATGTCCCCGTAAAGGAAATAATGCAGTTCGAGAGAAACTGAATAAATCGAATATTAATTTGTGAAATTGAATGATTGAATGATCAAATAGGGGCGAGAGGGGAGGGGCAGAGAGAGAGAGAATTAATTTAGATAGACGCGGATATATTTGTTCAATCTACGGGATAGAGAAGCCATAGACGGCCTATAAGGTAATAAGCCAGCTAATAAAAGTCCGATGTATGAAGAACGTTTCGCGTTTCGTCGAAAATCCTGTTCCCGTCAATCAGATGGATGATGAAAAATATGTGAAGTTAATTAAAAAATATCTCATGAATAACTTACGAATTATTCTGCATAAAGTAACATGTTATCCGCGCTGGTGTCCTTCTCTCTCTCTCTCGTGAGGGATGTTAACCTGCAGAATGCTGAAAAATTGCCTTCGTCGCAGCAGCGGCGTACACACCGTCCGTAATTAATTCATTGCGATATCGCGCGAGAGGAGAACTCTCGCATTACCCATCCCGCGAATATTCCAGCCGGCTTGTTGACTGATGTGTATGCGACGTAGCCTGGGGAGAAAGAGAGAAAGAGCGTGGATTTCGTTCGTCAGTCAGTGGAAAACGCCGGAGAAAAGCGCATCCACAACGTTCCTCTCTCTCCTTTTCTCTCTCGCCGTGCAACCGCTCTCTCTTCCGCCCTCTCATCCTTACACTTCACTCTTCCGTCTTGTCGTCCTGCGTACATGCGGTCCGGGCGGGGCCGGGGGTGTGAGCGACAAAATTACGTCGCTCAGCGGAATACTATTAAGTGGGGGTAGCGGAATAGAATGAGTCCCGCGGGTGATGGATGACCTTAATTTCGCTATGATTACCGGCGGCTCGGGAATTTGTATGAAAATCGCTCGGGGCCGCTTCTTTCACACGATCCTCCCNCCCCCCCCCCCCCCTCCTTCGCGCCTTCGATCACTCTTCCCGACTTCTTCTCGCCGTCCACGTTCCCGCATCTCTCGTCCTATCTTTCTTTCTTTCTTTCTTCCTCCCGCGACTGCCGCCACCGCTTTCAGATTAATACCCTTTCGCTCTAATTTCATGTCCCGCGGTAGACGTCTCCCATAGAATCGTACACGCCTTTCAGAAATGAGAAATTACACATCGATATTTAATGACGTAGATTAACAGTTCGGTTAGCAGCTTGTTAAAGCGTGACAGCGATCGAAGGATTAAGCAAGAAGAAAGGAAGAAAGAAGAATACTTTCCGCCAGGAAAATACTGCGGAAGGAAGACAGGATAAGCTTTTGAAGTCTGTTATCTGTAAAACTAACACTTTAATCAACGCACTTGATAATGATTAGTACATTCTTTTAATTACTCCGAGGAGCTTAATAAAATGTAAAAAAAAAACACAAAAACTTTTCCATTTGGTTCATTGCCGATATATCTTTCGTAGAGGAAGGAAGGGAATGGCGGAATACCATTTTGTTTTTTTAAAATAACTCAATAAATATTAACGCTACACAATTCTTACCAACACCAGTTTGTTAGCCAGAGTTTTACCACTCACCCTATAGATAGAAGTTTATCGGGCATGTAGAATAAATGTAATTTACAAGTTACTGAAAAGGGAAAAAAGAATGTATTTGTAAGATAGAAGGATGATCATGGAATACTGACAACTAATGTCGTAAGAAACACTTTTAATTATTAAAAAAATCACAAATTAATACTTCTTCGTAGATCTTACACATTAATAGTGCCACAAAGCAAAGTTTGAAGATTTGAAGTATGAAGATTTTATAAAATATATTTTATAAAAAAAAAATAATTTGGCTTAAAAAATACATTTTTTTAATAATTCCTTTACTGCTAGTAAGCATTATGCAACGTCCACTATGAGGTTGTAAAGTCGCAAAAGCGATTCTACGCTCATAATGCAAATGGCTCACGACCATCTCACGATCCTACATGACATAACTTTATATGCCGAATTCATACACACATTATGGCACACATTAAATTCAATTACATTATTTGAAAGCCACATTCAAGCTAAAGTTAAAAAATTAATATCTAACGTACTTCTTGAAATTACGTAGAGAGATATATACCTGAAAATATCGCTGCTGTCTGCAAAACTAAAATTCAGCTTTCATAAAAACGCAGTAAACATTAATGGCCAGTAACTATCCTACAATGTTTAAATAAACAGTAAAGAAGTAATTTTAATGGTTGCTCTTAGAAAGAATTCAACGCAAATTATATGAGATATCGTTGTATCTCACCATCTCACGCGTATCTCACGACTCCCGTCTTTCTTCTATTTTATACTATATAAAATACATAGAAATACCTGTAAGCTGTGAGATCGGCACAAGGAAAATGCGGGACGTGCTTAACTGGGGCTTATTACCGTTATTATATTTGTATTATATATCCGACATTACGAAGACCATAAGCACGAGAATGTTCGAGCGGCGATAAGATAACTCTAGCCAGGGAAAAACGCGATCCTTCGGCCATTACCTTGTGCGTTATATATTGTTTAAGTTTTTAGCATAGTTACGTAATACGCCATGAAGATAAATTTTCTTTCCGACTTTGGGAAAACAATGTTGAAGCGTTTTAATTTTCTCAAAACTTTTCGCAAAACTTTCACGCGGGATACATTGCAGAACTTTCATTTGTTAAAATGTGCTCTCTTTCGGCCTATACTGTGCGCATTTGTTTAAAATGAATATGGACTTGCGTGAATTCGCAGAATGATTTACATACATTATAAAAGCGCAGCTAAAAGATTCACCGGCGACATTTAGGATACTGTATGCGGAAGAGATATTGCGCATTAGAATATTATAAAAAATTTATTAAATTTTTTTATGCACTATTGGAAAATTTTTTTCAACATTAAATTGTGCTCTCTATAATAAAAAAAAAAGCTTTCAAGCGAATGTAAGTATATCAGATAGCGATATCGATTTTCATCTCTCAGTCTGTGCAGTTTGTTTCATGTATGCTTCTAAAAGGGATACACCACCCGCGAGCTGCCACGTCATATAACGATTATTCCCGTTCGAAGAGTTCATCTTCTTTCGCGGAAGCTGTAGCTCGGCAAGCGGGGATATTATACTCGAGGGCTAAGATTTAAGTAGCTTCATAAATTACGCTACTTTTACGGTAGAATCACCTAATCCGCGCCAGGAGCGGTTTCGCCGAAAAGCGAACTTCTCCATCCAGGCTCGGAATTTATATCTCTTGACATTTCGAACGCAAAGTGACACAGCGCGTTAGGCGCAGTAAGTTTCACGTCGTGAAAAAGTATCAGAGCAATTTATCTAAACTAAGACCGTTTTAGGGAGGTGCGTTTCGTCGCAAAATTACAGGGATAAACGAAAGAAATAAACGAACGAGAAATGTCGACTTTCCTCATTATATACTCTGAGAAAAAAAAGTCGAAATGTTAGCAATGTTACTTGTGACTTTTTTTCAATATGTATTGGTTATAAAAAAAAGTTTGATATGACGAAATATACACTTCTATGAAATATTTTACATCTCATTTTTCTTATTAATTGATTTATTTACTGAAAATAAAATTTTATTTTTGCTGTGTTTAAATAAAGATTTATTTCAGTGAAATAAATTTTCAAGTATCTTTTTCTCAGTGTAGATATTCCAAGCACATAATTATATGCTTAAAGTTCGAATTAAATTATAATATTTTAAGTTATAATTAAGTGAAGGCAATTTGTATTTTTTTTCTGATAAACGAACCGTTGTTATTTCAGCAAAAGTAAAACAAATGAGACAAATTGTTGTCTCCTGCGAGACAATCCCATGAAATCAAACGTACGTTTGTCACTATTTTCTCAGTTCGCGCGAAAAGACGCCGCGTACGCACGTAAGATTGTCATAACTCACGCGTCGTATCACGACGCCACGAAGATAACGCGATTACATATGTACATCACGTTCGCGACTAGAATATCAGACGGTACAATTCCTCCCCGAAATTCGACGTTTCGCTCTCGAGGTGCGCTTCTAACGGCGCTTGCTTACTGCGCGAGCTGCAATAATGTATGCCGAGCACACTTCGTGAATTGTTTGCCCGCGCTATGTACACTTATCAAATTAGACACTCGCTCCGTTGATAAATCCAACGCGAACGTTTGGTTGCCGCTCGACGTTCGTTACGCATGGCATAAATGATACACGCACGGTAAACGCGACGAACAACGCTGAGCTTGCGCGTTTAACGTGCACCTCAAACGAACTATCTCCGCCCGTGATAAGAACATCCCGAAATTTAATTTCGCCCGAGGAGGAAGGTAAATGAAGCTAATATGTAACATTCGTGGCGCTTTAAAATTGTCGGCTTAATTAATAACCGTTGTGTGCGCCACGATCTGACGTTACGAATAAGCCATTAATTTGCATACTAACTCCGAAAATGATATGAAGAAAGAATTTATTATGCTGCAGCGTTATTTCGAATATATTTGAAAAAATTGCACTCGAGTAAAATTTCATAGGAAAGATTGGAACTATAGCAAAGTTGATTAATTGAATTTATAAATAAAACACTGATAACTAAATTGTGTTTATACACTCAGCAGAAATCGCTACTCAGTTGTCCAAAGTATTTCGGCACAGATACATTTTGTTCAAGAATTACGAAGCATTATGAAAAAAGTCATATAGAAGTAAATATTTTTAGTCTTATATTTTTTATTCTTAAATTACTATGCAGTCTGAGTATTTGATATCTGTTTAGATAATAAATATAAATCTTACCTAATATATTCCGGCAATTTATTTTTGTTTATCTGTCTAATTATTTGTATACCACGATTTTTTTCAAAAACTGGACTAGTGGGGCAAATAGATCAATCTTATCCTCAGATTACAAATACATGTACTAATCCTGATAGTAATAAATTTTATAATATTCTTTTTTTATTCTAGTTTATCAATAACTTTAACGATTATCAAAAAATAATTATAAAATTAATAAAATTAATAAGCGGTTTCAAAAAATTTGTTATAATTAAAAATCAGTTAAATAAATTAAGTTTTATTTCAATTTTCGATTTTTTATTTTAATATATTTTTATTTACTTGAGTATAATTTATATTTATATAATTTATATATTTTATAATATTTCTTAACTCAGCAATCTTAGCTTAACTCGACTTTGGAGCTATTTGATTCACATAATAATATATTTGAAAAGTATTGATTTTTATATCAGTTATTAATTTTCATTTATTATTAATAGTATGATCGAGTTGGGAACAGCATCGCAAATCCAAGAATAATCCGAAAACCCAAGATGAGGGATATTGATTGAATATACGGCAAGCTGGAGGCTAATTGACCANGCTGGTTATTAGTTTTCATTTATTATTAAAATATTATTAAATTAGCCTCATATGTCTAGTAACTGACATACAATTTGGTTTTCTTTTTTTCGATAAATCTCTCAGTTTTGTGTATAAAAATTGAAGAATTGGTCAATTAGCCTCCAGCTTGCCGTATATTCAATCAATATCCCTCATCTTGGATTCTCGGATTATTCTTGGATTTGCGATGCTGTTCCCAACTCGATCATATCGAGGGAAAAAGGGCTAAGAATCACCGCAATTTTGCCCCTGAGCGAACAATGGACGATGCGCCTAAGCTTCGTCCCTACATAGGGGACTACATAGGGAACGGTTTTTATCGGGCGCCGGCCAATTGATCTGTACGCTTCTGGAAATAATACGGCCATGCGGTTATCGCCGACGTGATTTTACGATCGACTGGCGCGGACGAGACAATGGCCTCCCGTTATTTATTAGCTCGAATCTCGGCGCATTATGCGCGATCGAATCTGTCCGGATCGCGGCGTGCGTGATTGGCCCATGGTTTATGCACGGTTTAGGTGGCTTTTCAATACGAAATCTCACTGAAATAAATCATTAGCATTCGCGAGCCCACAGCCGGCTATTATGGTTAAATAATTGCGTTATTGTAACCGATGGCGCTCAACGGAGTCCTAAAAATCGCATTATCCAATTCCGACTGACGGATTAATCGTACGCTTCCGTGTCGGCTTTACCATTCGGAAGTTCTTCGCTAAGAACTTGACAGGAAAAAAGGGAATCAAATGGAATAAAATGAAACAAAATTTGCGAAGCGTCCTAATATCCATTGTTTCATTGTAACAATGGATATTTTCGCAACGATGTCAAGAGCAATATCTGCAGAGAACGCGAAGAGAACCGTATAATCCCTTATTCCGTATTAAGATCACGAAATGTCGCTTAACACGTCTGCCTTTTTTCCAGCTTTCTTCAGTTCGCTCAAGGAATTTACATGAGCCAGCACCCGGTTTTTGCGCTATGTTAAACACATTTTAGTATTCTTCTAACCCGTTAATAATTTTTAAATTCTAAAAGGTGGGTAATCTGAAAAGTTTAATGAAAATCGTTAAATCGTGGCATTCGTGCCTCCTCGTAGATCCGATGAAATCGACCGACAATTAGCGAAGCTCGAAGAGCCTCCGACCACATCATTGTTCCCTCCCTCGTTTCAAATCGACTGGCCGCCAGCTTTACCGCTCGTTCCTCCATCCGTCTTTCGTGCGGACCAGCCCGGAACGGGGAATAGTCTTGTTTTCAGAAAACTTCAGATCCAATTCACCAACTTTCCACATTACGACAATGCCGTTCGAGCTCGAGGACGCGTGGAGTAGTCTTTCACCCGTTCGAGGGTAAATGAAACTGCCGCGGAGAGAAGCAGGAGCCAGAAAGACGTTTCGTGCCGGACAGAAAGGAGAACGCGAATCACTCCTTTCCCCTCAACTTTACCGCTGATTACACGTTCCGCTACTGAGTAGAATTCGTCTCGCCAGAAATAAATTAGTTAATGGATCTCTCTCCGGTGCACCCTATTCCATTGTACGGCAGAAGACAGCAATTTTTTGCGACTACAGCAAAAGTAAAGATGGAAAACCTATGTTTGTAATAGACGAGATAATTAAAATTAGTCTGACAATTAGTCTTGCATTTATTTATAACTTTTATAATACAATTCTAATGGAATTAAGAATCGAGGTGCCTATCACTAGATTACAGCATAATAACTTTAGTCGCATATTTTGTTTAGATGACAATTACGTTTAAAAGACATCTATTTTTCGGAAGAAAAAGATCTTTTTGAAAACAAAAAAAGTTTCCGAAGAAAGTTTTTCGTTAAGAAATACAATTTATATATTAATTATATTTAATTTACATTTACATTTAATTTTAATAATTTAAAAAGTAGAAATATTAAATTTTGGAATTGATTCCATTCTCATATTCGCTTGCGTAACGTAAAAACGAATATTTTGTCCTTTGATTAAGGAAACACGATACTACACTTGCAAATCCAAGTGTATAAAACGTGTAGTCACTTTTTACGCATTTGCATTTTTTATGCATTAAATTAAATTTATGCATGTAATTTTTATATTTGTTAAACGCTTAGACGTGTATCAATATTAAATTACACGTATCTAAGCATATAAAAAAATTACACGCACATAAATGCGTAAAAAATGACTACATAACTTTATACACAAAAATACACACTTGGATTTGCAATGTGGCGTCGTCCCTGAGACCGAGTCGCGCGCTACGAGACAATGGTTAGGAAACGACAGTAGGCATGAAATATCGACAATACATCATTTCAATTGCAAGCTCAAAACCACAAATCTTGGACAGCGGCGATGTAAAACGATCGACGGGACACGCGACGCGAGTGCGTCGTGAGCGATTAGTACCGCGCGAGTAAATAAACAAATGATAGGTTACCTTTCTCTTCGGTCGCGCTGCCCGGCACCGACCAAGCTTCTGCTGCTCCTTCCCTCGGAATCCTTCGCAGCTGCTTCTCCATAGCACTTACACACGATCTCACACGCGCGCGCTTACTATCGAAACGCAACGAATACAGAATCAATTGCGCAGGCCGTACGTAATTCCCGATTAAACGTGATTTCGAGAGCGCTTCGCTGCGACGCGTCCGTTCCGTGGCGTTTCGTTGGCGGGAAAGAGCGTAGATAGTGGATGACGTCACGTCAGCAAGTTTACTCCAATTTACCGCCGCGACACGACGCGAGTCAAGCGAGAGTTAGAGAGATCGAAATCGAGACGACTAATCGAGACGTGACGTCACCCGCTATCGACGCTCTTTCCCACCAACGGAACGCCACGGAGCGGACGCATCGCAGCGAAGCGCTCTCGAAATCACGTTCAATCGGGAATTACATACGGCCTGCGCAGTTAGTTTTGTGTTCATTGCGTTTCGGTAATAAGCGCGCGCGTGTGAGTGCTATGGAGAAGCAGCGCTGCGAAGGAATCCGAGAGAAGGAGCAGCAGAGGCTTGGCCGGTGCCGAGCAGCGCGAACGGGGAGAAGGGTAACCTATCATTTGTTTATTTACTCGCGCGGCACTAATCGTTCGTGATGCGGTTGATCTTCACTTTCTATATACGCATATTAGCGCACGTTACAGCACGCGTCGAACATCCTGTGCGTGCACGGAAAGCCGTCTCGATTCCGGCATCTTAACTCTAGCTTGACTCGCGTCGTGTCGCGGCGATAAATCGAAGTGAACTTGTCGACGTGACGTCATCCGCTGTCGACGCTCTTTCCCGCCAACGGAACGCCACGGAGCGGACGCAGCGCAGCGAAGCGCTCTCGAAATCACGTTTAATCGGCAATTACATACGGCCTGCGCAGTTAGTTTTGTGTTCGTTGCGTTTCGGTAATAAGCGCGCGCGTGTGAGTGCTATGGAGAAGCAGCGCTGCGAAGGAATCCGAGAGAAGGAGCAACAGTGGCTTGGCCGGTGCCGGACGGGGAGAAGGGTAACCTATCATTTGTTTATTTACTCGTGCTGTACTAATCGCTCGCGACGCACTCGCGTCGCGTGTCTCGTCGATTGTTTTACATCGCCGCTGTTCAAGATTTGTGGTTTTGAGCTTGCAATTGAAATGTATTGTCGATATTCATGCCTACTGTCGTTTCTTAACCATTGTCTCGTAGCGCGTGACTCGGTCTCAAGGACGACGTTACATACATTGCAAATCCAAGTGTGTATTTTTGTGTATAAAATTATGTAGTCACTTTTTACATGTGCGTGTAATTTTTTATATGCCTAGACATGTAATTTAATACTGATTAATATTGATACATGTCTAAGCGTTTAACAAGTACAAAAATTATACGCATAAATTTAATTTAATGCATAAAAAATGCAAATGCGTAAAAAGTGATTACACATTTTACACGCTTGGATTTGCAGTGTATGTTTTGTGTGATCGGATTTTAACTAAAGTTCTTTATCGTGTTGAATTTAAGATATTGAATAAGTTTCGTAATGTATAGTATACAACTTTTACTAAAAAGTACTTGCGTTTTTTCTCAAGTATATAATACTAGTGCATATCACTTATTTGTAAATTTACATTCATTTATAAACATAATTTTATAGATTTAGAAAACTAGCGGAATACAGAATATGTACGTGCATTCGTGGATGACCTTCTCATTCTGATGATTTCTTATATCACTCATTTTCTATAACAACGACATTATTCAGAGAAACACAATTTTTCAGTTTAAATATTTTGAATGGTTAAAATTTTTTAATGCGATTTTGATGTAACAATTTGGTCTACTGATTGTAAAGAAATAAAAGTATCATTATCTGTTTATTCACTGTATTAAATTATCATCAGAATTTTCTTTTTTTGTGGATAATTTTAAAATCACAATTTTTTAGTTACATCGTTATCGTAACAAATAAGTGATATGCACTAGTATTTAAAGGGTACTTTATTCTGAAATTTTCGAATTGAATGTACACGGACTTCAGCAAATAATTCTTATTCGTGCAACTTACAACACTTAAAATTCATCTAAGAGATGTTAGAGTTAGTAGAAACACATTAGAATTTTACGATTAACAATTTATCACGCGCCTTATTAGTGAAAAATGAAATTATTCCCGAATCTCGTGCGTCGCCGTGTTTCACGCGCGATCGCACAAAACTACGCATCCGTGGGTCATATCGGGTCATATTGAAAGCCAGAAATGGTAAACTTCTCGCTTATCCGTACTCGTTTGCACCACCAGCGCGATTTGTGCCCTGTAGATCGTCGCCGGATTAACAGGCTACCGATCGATGAAACACATTCGCATCCGTCGTCGTCCGATTTTCGAGGGCTCGGCGAGGGTGGATCTGCGCACTCCATCTCTCTAACCAGCGCACGTTACCGCGCCCGGAATCATTCTGATCGTTAGAAATTTGATTTCACGCTCGCCGCATCCATAACATCCCTGCACGAACGCGAACAACGCCGACGGTAGTAATGGTACACGGAGAATAGGCTTTCGCTTGCCGCACGTATTGGGTGGAACGCGAAATTTGATCGAGATTATCGTCGCGTATAATTTTAATAAAAAAATTGAAAGGTAGGAATAGAATCATGTTCAAATTTTAATAAATGACACGATAACAGATAAATAATTTTTTCCGTACGTTTTTCGTTTGATAATTAATTTACATTTATAATGCTGATAATAAAGAATGACGATATTTTCTGTTTGTATAAAAATTTGATGTACAGAACGCGACCTTTTATCATCTTTTCTGCATCCATCTAATCATCGTAAAGAAATACGATATAAAAGATAACGTAAATGGTTTATACGCACGTAAAAAAGACGATAGATTTATTTTTACGTAACACCTAGTATGTGCATGCGGCGCATGTACCGTTCCCTCGTACTCTCATTTTCCGTTACTCTCGCGTCTACCTGATGTAACGGGCGTAGTCCCAACGCGAAATAACTCGCATAAATCACCGATGGTTACGTAGATACATTTCGTGCGATTCCACTGGCGGCAATGTTTTAATAAAACCCGAAGCCCAATTATTCAACTCGACGACCTCAGTTTGCGTCCTCAAATGAGTACCCGCGTACGTGTACACGTACTAAAATCTCTTAACCTTTAACCAAAATAGCTGTTCCGCTGTTTTGTATTTTATTCAAGAGGGACCGTCGGCATTTATCACTTTTATTTCTCGTCGTGTGTAGTTTGCAAGGGGTATTTTGGCATTTTCGATAAAAACGATTGGCAAGCATCGTGACAAATAGCCGTCATTCCTTTTCGCAGTCGACGCCGAAGCCGCGGATCACGTTACGGCTGTTTGGACAGCCGTTAGGCGTTAAAAATAGCATGTACTCAAAGTTTTCCGCTTGCTCCCTCCCTCTCCCCTCCCCCTTTTCCCGCGTGTCTCGTTATCCCTCGCGATAATCTGAAATCATACATGCCGCTATAACGCCGACCGTCGGGGAAGACGGAGAAATGGTTTCGAGAACAGCGACTCGACGTTGACAAACACGCGCGTACCATTTTCGAGCATTGCCTCTCAGCGTGAGGCGGACGTCAAAAACACACGTGAAACTTTGATACAGACCTGACGGCTTCCGGTCACGAAATCCAGGCGTGGATACGCGAGGATCTGAAATCCAAGCGTACGTTCCATCGTTATGAACGAAAAGAGCAAAAGTCAGAGCGCCGGAGTGTGAGAAGTAGGAAAGTGAAAAAAGTTTTCAGCGCTTCTCTCTCTCTCTCTCTCTCTCTCTCTCTCTCTCTCTCTCTCTCTCACAGCTCCCTTTGCGCTTCTCGCCCATCCCGGTCTCGTTATTCTTTTAAGACCCGCGTACAGCAGATCGTTTCCGAGAGAAAGAGGAGAATCCACCTTGTTGATTTATTCGAGGAAAGAGCTACAAGAAAATTATGTGGATCTTAACGTAGTCCGGTCAATTGCACTTTTTTTCCTCATCGTCTGATTAAAGTCAAATCTTCGATAGAATATTCTCTCGGAGAAGTTCGAGAGGTGCAGGTTTTATCGGTTGTATTTTTTCAAGTATCTCAAGAACGTCAAGACGCAGGAGTTCGCCTCGGTGGGAAGGGTGAGAAACGGGGTAGCGTCGAGTAATTCTTGATTACCGGAGGATAAAAAGGGCTGCGAAGTACTTATTTCTTAACGAAAGCTAATTGTCGGATATATATTTGCGTAATTTACATTTTAAGAGCGGAGAGAGTGCTCGTTAAAGTCTATTGCGTAAATGTGCAATTGGAATTGAAGTAAATAAGAGTCTCGACTAGCCAATTGTCACGGTTCAGTGAATCGAAGCTCGCGATTTAAAAGCCGAGGTGATCAACTTAACGACGCGTCGAACAGCCGTTCGTGACTTCACAATTCCAACAAAATTACAGCAATGTCTGTTTCGCTGCTATTTAAACGTCGGACGATTCTTAGCCGTCTGAATAATCCCTCGTTACATCACTTGATACTGAAGTATGGCTACTGTCCGATCTCTCGTTGAAACATACTACTTAAAGTGCTCTTAGTCCTTGTAATATAAAAATAAATTTTCAAGTATTGCAATAATTTTCTGCAATATCTATACTATAAACATTTATGCTACAAACAACAATGAAAACACAAATCTTTCTAATCTTTAACTTTTTTACAACATAAGTTATACTGTTCAATTAGTATTATATACAATTTTTTTTATTTACTGAATTCTCTAATTTCAATATCGGATGATAACAATTTTATTAAATGCAGTTATGTATAAGATTAACGAAGCGGATAAAGAAATAGAAGCGATTTTATTACGGTTTCGCCACGGTAGTTGTGTGAAAGCACGGGAGTGTGCCCTTTATCGATTTTCCTTCCTGCAGAGAGAGGTCAGTGTACCTTTAAAACTTTATCAGCCACTTATACCGCCGTTTTATCGTTTTCACAAGAAAATCATTCAACATAGAATAAACTATACCAACATTCCTAGCGCGTGCCAAAGGTAGTGCAAAGCACAACGGCTGAGAGTGTGGTTCTTGGCTGCGGATAGAGCTACCTACTAGTAATTTATTCCACTTTCAGTGAAACTAACATTTTCATTCCAACGCTGATTCTACGAAATGTCGGGGATGAATAATTTTCCATATTTTCGAAGCGCGGGACATACATGAAAAAAATTCAAAAAAGCGTATCTCGGTAAATATCTTTGTTACGTAAATTTTGTTAAAAATGTCAAAAACCCGGACAATAATAAAGCAGCGTATAAAATAAAATGTTTGTCACACTGCCATACGCGTACAAACAAATATTGCATTAATAAGAAACATCAAAGCCTCATGTTAGATGGGTTGATTAAAAGAATTTAAAAAAATTTGGAAAACGATATTTTAATAAAAGGCTACTTGCAACGAACTACCGTTTGAAAGGATTCTTCCAACCTATAGCCATAATCTGTCAGATAAGTCGAATGTTTCGGGGGACGATAGCACAAGTACAATCTGATGGCGAAATCAACTGAAACGCAGTCAACGCAATTCACGCAGTCAGAAATCAATTGACATTTTTGAATGTACCGCTTGGAGAGTCGAGATTAAAGTGTTCCCTGTCGTACGAACTCAGCCGTTCGAAAACGAATTACAGCACGCTTGCACGTATTGCAGTAAATGGATTTTATCTCTCAGTTGGCTTTGCTATTGACGCATCGTCAGCGAACATTATTCCGGGTTAAGCCGATTTGTTTTACTTAAACCCGTAAAACGGGCGACCTCCTATCTGAATTAAAAAGATAATTGAATTTTTCGATTTATATGTTACTGTTCCGCCGACACTGCAGCCTTTCTTTTATAAATTTTCTAACTAGTCGATTCGATAATGTGCTGAATCCAGGTCTTTTGATCGTCACAATTTATTTAAATTTTATACACATCGAAAAAATTATATTCTTTAAATGAAAATACAATATACTTTGCAATTCTATACCTTCTTAATACATTCTTAATGAATAAGAATATATTCTTTTTTTCTATCCTTGAAGCAGAATATATTCTTCTTCTCTATCCTTGAACAGAATATATTCTTTATTTCGAGTTTCGAAACAATGAAATTCTATGCAGATCATATTGATGTTTGCAACAATTATATTGTTATAATTTAACATAATCAGCGCAATGTACTGTTGATACTCAAAGTATTAAATATCATGACATTTAAATAATGGATGAGACAATATGAAAAAGTGGTTTAAAGAGCTAACTAATTATCCCAGACAACATGCATGTTTTAAAGATTATTATTTATAATTTATTTTATTTTAATTTTACTCTTTAAATCTGAATCAGTGAAATCTTACTGATTTGCAGTGCTATACTTATAACTGTGATCATTAATGACTATTCACTATTTTTCAGTGATTCTGATTCAGAAGAAGGTACTCTCACTGACCGAATCAATGTATTGTCACTGAAAAACAGTGCATATATCACTGAATGAAATAGTTATAAGTATATCACTGAAAACAGACTATTCACTGTCTTTCAGTGAATAATACACTGATTCCAATTTTTAGAGAGTATATTTAATCTTTATAATCAACGGAAAACAGTACGTGTTTCAATACGAAGTTCAATATTTTTAAATTACATTTCCTTTCATTTTGTTAAAAAAATCAGTTCTAGAGTCTGAAATTAAAAAATTCTCTTCTATTGCTTATTTTGAAAAAGGTTACTATAAAAATAAGAAGGAAACTTTTAAGTTGAGAATACAATTTTTTCGATGTAGAGGAGAGAGGAAGACATACTCGTCTATATACACTATAAATCGGTAGTATCTTTCTCGATGTTCTCGCGCATGATGGCGATAATGCGATTTCGATCACTTCGATTATCCGAGGCATCACGGTGTTTGCTAACGCGGTGGGCGAATCGCCGCGCGCCGCGCCGTCTTGCGCCACATCATTCTCGGTCGCACCTGCGAGGGAACGTTCTTCACTTTTGCCCCTCGGGGGGACCGCGTCGGTTTACATTTAAATTTATAATCCGCCCCTTGGAACGAGGGGGCTCCGTCCGAATGCCCGCAGTAAATTGATTTGCAGTATAACTCCGTTCCCTCGTCGGCGTCGGAGGGGTTCGCACTTCGTCGATGAAAAGAGGGTACAGCATGAAAAAGACATGGAAAGCTGTGCAAGCAGAATGGCGAATGGCGAAACGCCGGGATAGTACGGCGGATGACGGGTTCGAGGAAGGGAGGAAATGTAAAATACGAGATGGTCTGGGCGCGGTAAGCGATTTCCGGTTGACTGACTGACATCGGTAAGCTTGGCGCTGCCTCCGGGCAACCTTCTCGCCGCCTAGCCGGTTTTCCTCCCTCGTTCTCCCGGGCTATCCACGAGCGGACGTATATACCGGGGACGCGCGCGTGTTTGTTATGTGCAGACCAACGTGTACGAACGTACACAAGACCGGGATTCTCGCTACTCCGTTTTCCACTCGGAGGCTCGACTGCGATTAAGGTACTCCGCGACAAGACGCGCCAAATTGCACGGTATTTCGAGGAGGCGGTACCGAGGACCCGCCATCCACATTGCCTGACAGCGATTTCGACAAGAACGCGTCCTTCCGACGAAGTGTGCACTTGCCCAGATTCTTTTATATATTGTGTCGACGGCGCGGCGGTCTCAACCAATGATGTCATCGAAATAAAGTTTCAAGATTCCATCAGGTTTTATCAAACACAATGAAAATCCTGTCGCAATTAATAATGTAAAATTTATTAAACTTAAACAATATTGTTTCTTTAAATTAAAGTTTTTTTAATGTTCAATATTACATTTATTTATGAATTATAAATACAAATATTTGTATCATTAAATATTTATTATATGTTAAATATAAATATTTGATGATTTCGCTCTCGTTATGCATAAATCGTGGAAAGAACGGAATGAAGCCATCGACGGAAAACACGGTTAATTACGTAATTATTCATTATATATTGCAAATATTAATACTGTTGGTCAAATAAAATTCTCTCGAAATTTCCACTAGCTGATCGATATGCGCGTCCGTATACGCATGTACTTAGCGTCGAGATTCTGTACGTCACTACTGCAGTTGCAATTGCAACTTCGAAGTTACCACGCAGCGCGAGGTCTGTCTGTTTCGCATTATACTGCCAAGAAGCACGGTCCACGAGTTTCCGTTTTATACCCCGGTGAGCCAGCGCGATTATAAGGGACTCCGGGAGACAGGGCCGTCCTAAATTGTACTCGAGTGTTTCGTAACTCCCCTCGACGTTGTGACGATATTCCCTCCCAGATGTAGTCCACAAAACCCTGTGCGCTCTCCGAGAGAAATCTCGCCTATATTCCCGTATAACCCAACGAGACATCACTTTCGTACGTAAGATAATTCTTATTTAACGAGAAGAGAAAGACGAGGCCTGAGAATTTTCGTATCGCGTGCACTTTCATGCTCGCGATATATATCGAGGGAACGTGCACGCGATGAAACTTGCGATGCTATCATCGCCTGACTACCACGAAAAAAAGTAATAAAGTGCAACGGAATTGTGAGGGAGATCACACAGCATAAAAGTTAATCATTTGATTATCATATTAATGTCTATTTATTTATCATTTTCGAGGAATTAATTCTTTACTCTTAACAGATCATAATTTTCATTTTTAAGATTTTTATCGATATTTGTTGCACAGAGAGAATTTTCTCATAAAATTTACTCCGAAAATATCATGGTAGTCGTAAGACCACATTGTATTTCGAAAAATTTTATGTGTGATTTTCTCTGATTTATTAGTATTTATCATATGTATTTTATATTGTAACACAGTATAATATAAAATACGTTTGATTATTTTTACTAAAGTATATAATTAAATTTCAATTATTTTACAATTTGTTAAATAGTTTATAATTCTTTATTGCTATTAAATAGAATAAATGCCAAATAGTGATAAACATAAACATACAATATCATCCCTTAACGATCAGTCTGTGTGACCTCAACGGAAGTTTCGGTTGAATTTTCTCTACATTGTTTCTTTTTGTTTAATAATTTTTTTGCTATGTTCAAATTAGAATTTAACATAACATGAAATTGATTCACAATTTACATTATTTGAGAAATGTTCAGTAATTTTTTAAAATTTAAAACAATCAATAGTTTGGGTTCGACAATCATTCAAAGTCCTTGGGGTTATTTTGACCTCATGTGGCCATTATGATATTTTACTGAAATATGACCGTTAAGGGAAATGTAAATTTTACAATGCAGCACGATATTTTCAATCTGACTTACAATTAGTCGCCCACAATAATTTTACCATACAGCATATAGCAATTGATCGGTGCGCTATTTATATCATAAATAGACAATATATAACATATTTATCAATAGAAAAAATAGCAAGGTAGAAGAGTCATGATCCTTAAAATTATCTCTATATGATTGTTGTATTTTTTAAAAGACGATATATATGATTATATATCATTATATGAGAAAATTGTGGCTTAAATTTTAACAGTTATCTTAAAATATTTTAAAACGCTGTTTTAACTTTTATTAAATTGTTTCTAAAATATCTTTTATACATTTAAAAAATTCCTATTGTTACTCATAATATTTAATAGATTATGCAGTTGGTCCAAGCTTTATCATCATACATGTTAAAATTTGTGCCGAATTTTGCGAATAGAACGTAACGAAAAATTCTCTCCGCGTGTGTAGGAAATCCATTCTTTTATCTTGAAAAAGAAAGGCTTATGTCGGAGTGAAGAAATCTGATTTTCTTCTACATCTCGTAGAACAGTGGCAGTCGATTCACAAACCAAAAAACTTGAACGATTGGATGTCGGCTCTCGAGAAATCATTACGATCTTTCGGTCACGGGCACGAGAAGGTTCGTCGTACGGAGAGAGGGATGAACTAGACAAGAACGGGGAAAAAAAGAAAGCGAGGAAGACCGCTTCACTGCATGCGAGAAAATCGCGCGAAATAAAAGCATCCAATTTCCTACGAATCGTCCGTCGGATCTCTTGGCGGACTTCCTCCTCGCGCTTCCTCCCGCCACGGCATCCGACCGGGGCGCGGCGTGGCGCGAGAAGAAAGAGCACGGGGAGCCGATTCGTGCTTTTCACGGCCGGACACGAGATGCCAAATGCAGTCGGCGAAACGTGAAACGCCGAGGATCGCGAAGTCGAGAGGATAGGATGACTCGTCGTCGTTGAATGGTGCGAAGAGCGCGGCGATGCCGGGGAGCGTCGACTTCCGTCTTTATTCCGACGCAACCTGGCATTTCAATTATTTATATCGCGCTATCAGCAGCACAATAAAATCCCTGCGATACGTTTCTCTCGCATTTGTCTTTGTCCTCCGGCTTCTTAAGAAGATTCCCCTTATTTGTTTCTACCCTTCTCGAATACTCGTGTAGAACGGCAGCTGCCACGTAACAACGATTCCGAAAATAACGTGCACGTACGGATAAACCCATGAATTTAAATAACATCGGTAATTCTTTAAAAAAAATTATAAACATATTCGCTGCGTCTTGTATAAAGAATCGTGACCAATTCATTGAGAATTCCAACGGCAATGAAGGCGGTCGCTATGAGTAACCATGTTTATTTCTTCCTCAAGTCTTTCTGTAATACCAAGACAACAGCTTGCTCACGTACAATACCGGCAAAGCATCTGTACATCTCAAATAATAAAGACAACAGCTGCGGACCTGAATGCAAGAGCCGCAAACTCCCCGCTGGATTGCTGATGCGGCGTGACGTTCGCTTATTTGCATCGCATAATTGACAATACCGCTATTCGTCGGATATTCTCCGCTCCTTTGCTCCTTCCCGTCCGTTCCCGTTCCACACCTCGCGCCTTTTGCGGCTATAACGATCCCCGATATCCTTTATCCTCCGACAATATACTTCGCAGCACGCCTGTCTCTCCACGTTGCATGTCTAACGAGTGAGGGAGCAAGCTTCTTATCGAATCGCGTAGCCGGCGTAGCGGATACGTGTCTCTGGCGCGATTTAAAGTTTCGAGCGCGAGCGTGGAAAAAGAGCCGAAGTAGACTCGCCTAAGCCACATCAAAAATGAATATCTTTCTTCTTGGGGCCGGAAAAAGACGGGCCGAAAGTAACGAGCCATCTTCCCAAGCCACGTGGCGCTTCAATTATTTATGACGTCTTGTTGATACTACTCTGCACTAGTCAGTCATGCTTTTCATTGTTCACTCTACTGCTCTCTACACTACTTATCGACTTATTCTCCTCTTCTTCCTTGTTTTTGAAACACTAAGTCGCGCCTAGACGTTTTTCCGACTTTCGCGTCGAATAAACGTACGTTTCGCCAAACAACTTACAATCTCACATTGAAATAATCACGTACGTAACAGTATCAGTTAAATTAACGTATCATATTTTACAGTATATATCTTAAAAATAAGACAGAGTTATATCTTATTCGTAAACGAAAATTGGCTATTTAAAGTTCTTTATCCGAAAAGCGTTGTTCTTCATAAAAGATGCTACAAGCGATCAAGTTCGTATTCTCCGCGGGGCGTTAACGGCATCGTAACTCGGATCAGAAGTTAGACCTCGCCGGATTACGGGGAGATGTATGACCTCACGAGCACCAATAGAGATCGAAGAGGATCGCACGACGATCGGATCCGCCACCCGTCGAAGCCCGCAAGCAATTAATTCATAAGCGTATACGCTTTACACAATGGTGAACTATGGTAACACATATCCGTCTCTTCACGCAACAATGGCACGCGAACATCCACACGAATTGTATCAAGATTTGAATGAGCCAATACAGAGATAAAGGACGCGGTCCCTAGGAGGCCAAAGGTAGTGCCACAGAGAATACACGTCTCCGCGATTGTCTCGTTGATATGTTAATTAACGTTATTAATGTTAAGCAAGACCGCCCCGAGCATCCAGTATGAGTATCTATTAATCCTGTCGAACCACGATGCAGAATCGAGGTTGCGTTAACCGATTGTCCCGGCACACGTTCAAATTGCATTATGATACATTGATACGCACTGCGCCAAATCTTCCTGACCTATCGGATTTTCATATGAAAGTACCTGGGTAATTGATTGAATTTTTAATTATCGCAAATTCATCGATGTCAGTAAATTATGGTACGCCAACCTGCCAATCTCTTTAAAATTATCGTACACATATGTAAGGAGGTATGATCGATACAATCTCAGCAAAAAGTGACATATGTTATTGAGAACATGATAATTGTTGAAATTTTGCGGCATGTATTTGAATTCCGTAGGATCACTAGTAGTTTTAATTGCGTAAAATTAAATTAATGAAATGTTTTGGTAAACATTAATAATATTTTACATATTGTTTATTCTTAGGTTTGTCGTTAAAAATGCTGAATATGATCGTAACTGTACAATTAAACAGCTATGTAACCTGTGACATTTCAATGTCTACCACATACCACCGCATATTTCAATGCTTACTTATACACCTGGAACCTTACAACAGCTTAGTTTTTAATTAATATCTGTGTAACAATTTTTTAATTAATTTGTCAACAGCGTTATCAAATTTTCAGTATTTTTCTTTATCAAAAGTAAACATTTTTTTTAATTCATATCTCCATCAGCTTTTTACTTGCACAATCAATTAAAAATTTGAATATAATATTAATTTTGCTTTAAATAATATACTATATCAATTTTAAACAGACTGAAGCATATAATTTTTCGATCATACTTAAGAGTCTTTAATCTTTTACCCACAACTTATTGTAACATTGTAGCAATATCACATATACATATGTAGGAGATATATTCTGTGTACCCTCCTCGCGTAAGAGGCTTATCGACACCGCAAAAGTCTCTGGAATCACGATTGATAATAATTAACCGAGCGTAGCATGGCGCATTTCGCCTGTTTTCCCTCTTATGAGAGATGAAGGTGAGGCGAGACGGCAAGTCTGATTGAATCATGATTCCCTCGTTGCATATTACCCGTTGCGTAACCATCTGATTCCATCCTGCTCACTCACCCCTCACGGGTTCTCTCATTTTGTCCCTACTCCGACGAGAATCCTAGTCGACGACGACGCCTCGGGAAAACGAATCCTTTGAAGTCGCCCGTAATCGAAGAAGTAATTTCAGCGCGACCCTCGCCGGCAATCGTTTTTCCCCGGTCGTATAGGGTCGCGCGTCTACCCCACGAAACGTTATTATCGGAAGCGCCCCATCCTTGTTAAAGACAATTAGCAGCGTAATTTACGCAACAACTTCGCCAGCGTATTGAATAATTGAGAAAAAGATGTTTATTTTTAGCAGCAATTTATGCATATTATCTACATTTATATTTTAAAGCAATGATCGAAGAAGATACTTATTGCAGTTGCCGTAAATACTTATGTTTAAAAGAATTCACGTGTTAATTTTTCTAAAGATTTTAAAAGAAATACGTATCTCCCTAATGTATTACTTTTGAGAACTTTTGCAAACTCCTCTTGATTATTGTAATGTATTTTATGGATAAAGAAATCTTACAGGAGAAAATTAATACATATAAAAATTAGTTTTAAACCAAATAATATTTTAATATTTATTTCATGTTAACGAACATATGTACACTGAGAAAAAATTTTGTTAACTTGACAAAATTGTTCAACTTGCTAAATTTTTTCAATTCAAATATGTATTTAAGTTAAGTATGTAATCAATTTAATGAAGATGAACAATTTAGTCAAGTGAACAATTTTTTTCTCGTGTATAACGATTCTGATCGTTCGTTAGTAACGCAAAGTAAATAACTTATTAGCTATCTGTACTTTCCATTTAAAATATTGTTTAATAAGGACGTAACGTTGATCAATTCTATTTGAATGAAGCAAACGAATTTTTATTAATGGCCTTTACAGTTTTCTTTTCTAATCAGCTCTATCTTTTCTTATATTGCAAGCTTGCCGTTAAAATTACTCTCTACTGACATTTTCCTCGGACGGAACCTAAAATTCAATTCTACTTTACACAATCTAATTTAAGCAAAGTGAAACTTGTACTGTACGTGATGAAACTTAGTTAACATTAAACTTCGCACATATTGGATTCAAAATACGATTCCTACCAAATTCAATCTGGAATAGCTAGTACAGGTCTTAACATCACGGAGAATAAAATCAAATTCGGAGCACGTATACCGAAGTTGAGCGTAGATGCCACTTTGTAAAGTAAACGATCTCAAAATGAGAAACTTTCTCTTTCTGTATCGTAGATGTACTTCTGTACAACAGACTGAGAATCCCGCGGTTTTTTCCGAGATCAACAAAATAAATTTTAATACATAGTTGTAATAAATGCGAGGAAAGCCCACAATGAATATGCGAAAAAAAAAAAGAAATTCTACCCTGACGAATGCTATGCCCTCGGAAGCAATTTGAATATTCTGGACTCGGGGATAGCAGCGGAAAATTCTTACCCGACTTCACAGTAAAATATGCATCTTTCCTAAAAACTCAACGAGACAAAATTCAACGAGGAAAATTTTACAACGTTTGCACTCTTGGAGCGAGTTAACAACTCTACGTAGTGCGATGGGGCAGTCGAATCGAAAATTGCCGAAATTAATTAGCAAGCGACAGGAAAGGCAGTATCAGTTTGTGCGCCCAGGGCTAGTGGACAGTTACTCAGTGGACTCGTCTTTTTGTTGCAGGTGCGAGGGCGGCTGGCTTCAACTCGAGGGCAGTGCTCGCGTTTGCGGTCGGAACCAACGCTTCGACCGACCGGTCGTTCTCTTCTCGGACAAGCCGGTCGCGACTCTACATATGCAGTGAGTACAGTATCCTCATCGCTTTATTTCAGTCAGCGAACGGTTTTTGCGTTGCCTCTTCATTATGTTAAAAGCAATAGTTCTTCGCTCGAGTGAATATCAATTATCATTAATTACTCTTTGCGTAATTACCATTAATTACTCTTTTTACAATCATATCTCAAAATAATTTTCTAAATAGAAGACTTAAGTGGAAAAAAATTATTTTTTAATCTCGGCAATTTCTACGTGGGTTTATACGTATAAAATTCGAAGAATTCAAAGCACTTGTAATGGTGTTTATAGTGAAACATTTTAATTAACGCAACAGGGAGAAGTGATCTTAAACAAATTATCTGTTTTCATCGATACATTTAGTGAAGATTGTTACTATTTCGTTTATCTTGCCGGAGTTGCGTATAAATATTTTTATGCAGGATAGAAGTTTTCCTAAAGTTTCTGGAAATATAAGATTCAGAATGTTTACTGTATATCGAAAAGAACCGGGAAAACCTGGAATTTTCAGGATTTTTTTATCTTTGAAAATGATCTATTTTTATGGGATTTTATATATATATATATATATATTCCGAGAAATTGTTGGAATTTTATAATTTTACATTTAAATTCTATCTCTCTCTTTTTGACAGAATTGTTTCTTTGATAATTCAAAATGTCAATAATCGATTAGCAATAAATATGATATATACATCCACGTACATTCATGTATATTTTCGTATAGCTCGTGAGTTTTTATAAAAAAATTGGCAACAATAGAAAACAATATATCGCTCTAAATTGGCATAGTGTAAATTGGCATCACACACTCTTGAATTTTGTACTTCCGGTGAACTAGATCTGTGTATTGCGGATAGATTGTTATATTCCATTTAGTTCATATTGTTTATTTTTTTTTAGTGTTTTCTTGAATTTAATATTCAAAATTTAAATTGCTCCGTTATGATCGTGTAATTAAGAAACATTAAAAAGCGCGTATAACGAAATAAATTAATTTCAAAGTTGCATTAAAAAATTCTGTAATTTTATTCTGAAATTTTAAAAAAAATCTGGAAAATTTGGGAATTCTCAGAGAATTTTTAAATAAAATTTGCGTAAACATTCTGAAGATTTCGGCAAGAACAATCCGTGCGAACGAGTCGATACGTATTTACTTGTACTCTCGCGAAAAGGTTTCGAAAAACTCTCTTTTTTCGCCCGTTTTGGTACAGAACAATCGTGTCGCGAGTGAATAGCAAGTGCGTATAGTCGATTTAATGTCACCATGCGAGTTATCGCCAGTGCACTGCGTAGCACTATCGAGGCCGAGAGACGAGGACAGGCGGTAGAAGGATAGGTAGAATTCCAACGGCATTACGAAATAGGAACACGTCCTGAGCTGAGTGCTCCTTACTACCCCAAGCCGTTGCCATTCGAGTTACCCGAACGTGCACCAGTAACGCTCGTACATCGAATTTTGCTCTTAAATACCATTAGGCAATGATATCCGCGGGATTGAATTTGCACTCCGGATCTCCGTATACTTGCAAAAGTTTCTCGCTCGACAAGTATCGCAATAAATCGGACCGATTTCGATAACTTGGTGAAAGAGCAGTAAGCTGGGGAACGACGTGGCGCGGAGTATTTACACGATTCGCACCTTATAAGAAGCGATTTCCATTATCAAGTAGCCTTCTCTCTTTTTCTCTTTATCCGCCCGTTTGTACTTGAACATCAGCTCCTGAGAAGAGTTTAATTTAAATGCAAATTGATTTACCTTTGATAAAGTGAAATGGGGTTTCCTCTGTTTACTGCGAAGGCGAGAATTATTTTTTAAATTAACTTTCTTGACGGCGCGCCCGCCATGTAACCGTATTTAATTACGCTGAAACTACCGTAGAGAAGTAATAACGTGAAATTAATAGCTATTCATAGTCGATGCGCCCTGAAACGCTGCGAGCGTCAATGGAAATGGAATGCAAATTAATTATTACGTTTGATGAAATGTGTTACATCGATTTATTTATTTATTGGATGTAATTTTGTGAAAGACAACATTTTATACGTGCGTTCGCAGCACCGTAATTCAGGATTAATTTTTGAACCAATATTTCGTTTCCTCGCATCTATCGCGCTCTGATAATCAAATAGAATTGAAATCATGGGCAACGGGCAATTAATGCGAACGATCCGTAAAATTTTCATTCGCCCCGCAGTCGAGGTGAATTATCATGGCGTTCGTCTGAGAGCACTGAAAAATCTGAATAATTGATTGGTACATATTGTTGGGCCTCACGGGAGTCGGTAAATGGTGGAAAAGTTGCAAATTCGTCCGTAGGTAAATTCCCGTGCGGCTCCCCACGCGGCGCCTCCATTATTTATGTTTCTTAATTGGAGCGTCTAGAAAAAAAGAATTCTGTTGGACAACGAGAAGCTTCGTTACGAACTGCTCATTAAATATTTATGGAGAAATCAGCGTCTGCGATATCCGAGCGTCGTCAACTAAGGTCTACGTATACATAAAACATCAGCAGTTTGCCACGCAACTCGTTTCTTTGATCGCGGCGCAAGATCTCCCGAAGATGCTTCCGTAGTTTTGATTCGCTCAAATCTGGGTAAACATTCAAATTTGCAGGTATCGCGCGAAAGTCACATTCGACAAGCACGTCCCTCTGGAATCTGCAATTAATTTTGTGTATTTTCATCTATTTATCAAGCACACATTGAAAATCGGGATACTCGCAGGGGTAACGTGGCGTAAAATTTAATTCTGCCAACCGTTCCTGAAAGTAATTTTATCGTTTTATATGATGTTCGATAAATTTGTGAGAAAATCGCAATTGATTTCTATTGCAAATTGTTCCCATAAATTACGCGCGAATGCGGCTATCGTAGATAAAATTATAATTGTTTCAAATAGCATCAAAGTAAAACTCAACGAGCTTAAAATTGGCCATAGTTGTGCAAGAAATGTCCAACATGAAATCCGTTTTGAGAAAAATGCAAATAATATTTGATGTGATTTGAAAACTGATTTTTATTAATTTTAAACGTATATTAGGCTTCGATCTTTTTTGTTTAATGTAGAAAAATGTACGGACTACCTACTGATTACAATAATTACCAAATTATAATTTTGTGGGTTGGATGTTTCTTTGCATAACTATGGCCAATTAGTAAAACCTGCATGCTAACGTAATCCACAGTAAAACATTGACGTTTAACTAGCAACAAATTTATAATTTCTTTCTTTTTTTTGCGTACATATTAATTAAGTTTATATTTGCCATAGAGTTGATAATAGTTTAAATTTCGAGCAATTTTAATTGTATGATAAAATGTCTGGCATCACGTAAGAAAGCATGATCGGTTACATCTGATATCTGTTACTTAACAATAGAAAAATAAGAGAATTCGGAAGAGGTCGCCATCGAGAGTACTTCTGACCCGGAAATGTCTCTCGCATTATTACTCGGCACTTTCTCAGCGAGGACTCCGAAACGCGGCTCGGTCGGTATGAAATTTATATAAGTTGGGAAGTTGAGTGTAATGTGGCAAACCCGTCGCACGCGACTGGCATAAATGTGTCGAGAAATGATTTATGGCGTTTAACTTGCACACTCCCGTCCGCGGCAACTTTTTATATGAAAATATCTAGGAAACAACAAACGGCAACTTACGAACCGTGATGCGCGAATTTATTCCAAAAGGAAATTAAGCGGGATGTATTTACACACTGGCCGAGAAAAGAGAGAAGCATTAAAATAACACTTCATCCAATAACAGGTTTCATTATCACAGATTTAAAAAAAAACGTATAATTATATTCGAAAATTATCTCGCAGACGAATTGAAATGTACAAGAAATGAGGAGAAACGAAATTTACACGGGTGAGTAAGCGCGGTGATATAAAATGGCGCGACAAATTTTTCATGTATTTCTAGCTGAAAATTTCCTAGTGTCGCTTAATTGGTTAAATTAACGAGCCACGATGAAAATGCCGTCGGATGGAATCTCGAAAGTACACAATGCACGCGAAACTTCGCATAATATTTTTCAGCGTCGCCTGTAAAGTAACGACACGTATCCAGCCGAATTCGAGGCAATAATCGGATTCCCATGAAATTTCAACGCGCTCATTTCCATAACTACGTCCTTTTATGTCACCGTGAAACATTGAAATGGACTGAATTATTCAACCGATAATACGCGGCTCATACGTGGAATACGGACGGAAACTTTGTCTGTTATGTTTCAACATATTGCATAATGCACTTTAAACTATGGCCATTGTCCACGCAGGATATAAACCGTAATAAGGTCAATATATGATCTCGGTTTATCGCGCAACGGAAGTGCTTTCGTGAGAGAAGTACAAGAGATACTCGTTTGTCCCATCTATATTTTTCTTTTATTTTTCAATATGTCAGATTTATTCGAAAATCTCTTTTTTCTGGAATAGAATATCAAACAAAAATAGCGAAATATACATAAATATTGAACAATATAAACGGTCCACGTTTTACATTTCACAGAATTCTGGTAAAGTTCTGTTTATTGTGTATTACTAAAAGGCTTTTTTTTAAAAATCAACTCCAAATTCACGGATCACTACTCGCTTCTTTTACCATCCATTTTGTAATCAACGTTGTTAAACTTTCATTTATTTATACAATAATGGTCATGAAAATAGAGCTATATAAAAATTGATGCATTTATATTAGTTTATTATTTCTTTTATTTCTAATTTGCAATAAAATGGAAATTTGTTTTAGTTTTTTATATTTGAAATAAATAAAATGATAAATTTAATACAAATTTAAACTTTAGTATTTTTTATTGACGATTGTTTTCCTTTTCAGTGGCTCTATTTTCATGATCACCACTGTATGTATATACACGCTTTAAAAATCCCTTTAGAAATCTTTTTTAAAAGAATTTATAAAATAATTTTATATGTTCACATATCGTGTATAAAATATCTTCGTAATTGAAAACATAACATAAGAAAATTAAGATTTAATATATTGGGTGAGCGCAAAAGTTTTAATGAGTTTTTCAGTAGATGTAATCAACATTTTTTTAAATACCGAAAGTCCATATAAAATGTTTAATTTATCAGTAACTTCTTTTGTCGAAATTTGTGTGTTTCTACTATATTTACTGAATTACTTGTCAACGTCAACATTAGAAGATCGTTGAACGTAATTTGTCTTTGAGGTTGAAATCACTTCATTTAAATTTAGTGAACTGTCTTTTGCAAGTTGAAATTGACACAGCATTCTCTTCGAATACATTACAAATGTTTTCCACACTATTTGAATATTTGTTCCTTCCCGAAATTCACATTTTTATTACACACACATATGAAGTTTTTCTTTCTCATTTTTATTTTGGAACACTAATTTACGAATTTAGCCAATTTTTTTTTAAGTGATAGCTGATAATGTTGCCTTTTCATTGATATATGTATAATATTATATATTATCATGTTTCTTAATGGTGCAATAAAAAAATGTTGATTACTATCTTACAATAAGCATCATTTCTCGGACTTTCGTGACAAGATAGTTCGCGTATTTGGTGGAATTCGATTATGCTTAGAATGTGTTTGCTGATCAGCTCTAAAGTATGGTACGATATTACACACAACATTGTATCTTGAAATTTCAGAGAGGAGGTATCGTTTAGGTCTGGCATTTTATCAAAATATATGTACTACAGGCGATTTATCGAAACATATCTACTCTGCACATATATAATAATTTGCATTTCACATGTAAGTGCAATTAATAATATTGTTAATTTTCTCGCCGTACATTATTATAATTGAATTGTAATTTGCGACCTTCGCCCACAGAATCAATGGCTATCTAATTAACGTCGATATGACCGACTTCGCGATATTATTTTAAAATACGAGAGAGATGAAAATTAAACTAGAGCAGTAAAATTTCCGCTACGATCATTTATCTTCCATTTGTGCGTACTGTATAATGAATCTGCAGAATTTGCCATTGAGGATTTGACAATTTCGCAAAACAATGCTCACAGCAGCAACAATGCTGTGCAATCGCGTGCGAGAGAGTCGAAATAAATTAAGCGTAGCCGACGGCGAGATTCCTACTGAATTTTGGACGATTCTTGTCTCTATGGCATGGCAAGTTTACACCACCAAGTCTGGCTTACTACATTTTGAGAGCGCAATGTTTGCATCCTTTCTCTCTTGTATCTCTCTCTCTCTCTCTCTCTCTCTCTCTCTCTCTCTCTCTCTCTCTCTCTCTCTCTCTCTCTCTCTCTCTCTCTCTCTCTCTCTCTCTCTCTCTCTCTCTCTCTCTCTCTCTCTCTCTCTCTCTCTCTCTCTCTCTCTCTCTCTCTCTCTCTCTCTCTCTCTCTCTCTCTCTCTCTCTCTCTCTCTCTCTCTCTCTCTCTCTCTCTCTCTCTCTCTCTCTCTCTCTCTCTCTCTCTCTCTCTCTCTCTCTCTCTCTCTCTCTCTCTCTCTCTCTCTCTCTCTCTCTCTCTCTCTCTCTCTCTCTCTCTCTCTCTCTCTCTCTCTCTCTCTCTCTCTCTCTCTCTCTCTCTCTCTCTCTCTCTCTCTCTCTCTCTCTCTCTCTCTCTCTCTCTCTCTCTCTCTCTCTCTCTCTCTCTCTCTCTCTCTCTCTCTCTCTCCCCCTCCTTTTCTCTTGAAACCATCTCTGACGAAAGTTTACAATCGCTATTTACCGCCGCGAAGAGATGCTAAACTACAAAGCCGTGTCCCAGTTTACTTCGACGACAGTTAAACCGGATACTCGTTTTAGCTTTAGTCGAATTTCGGCTTGTCGTAAAGCTTCAACGATGTAGACAAGTTTTCCGTTGGAAACTTAATGTACATCTCATAATGAAACGAATTATGTGTTGACGAGGGCAGGCGTATAACGACGCCTTTGTAATTAAAAGTGTTTGCGATTTATCCTTGCGCGATCTACATAGGAAGTTCGAGGCGTACTGTTCGTGCACTCTGACAATCTGCATAATTAAATGTTTTGGCTGTTCTTCGCTTATGCCGTAGCACCAATCCTTTCTTTCACAGCTTTCAATTTACATGCAAATTAATTCACTTTTGATGGAGTAATGCGGAGGTGCCTTTACTCGCGACGAAATTAGTTTATTGAATTAGTAGCTCTAATTTTTGCCATTATCCGTTTCAGGGTTGTCGCCGTTCGCGACATCATACCGTTACGTCAAACCGTATTTGATGTTCAATCACGTAACCGCAGGTTAATTTAGTTGGACGGCCATCGAGCGCCAAAGGACGGACACTCTTTTCCGAGCTAGCGGCATTTCCGGCGGCTTAAGTCCTGCCATCCTAATTTTCGGTTCGTTTCACGCCGCCTCGGCAACCACCTCGAACTTTCGCGAAACTTAGTTGGACGCAATAAAATCGATATCTCGACAAAAGGGAACGACCTCTGGCAACGGCATGCCTTATGCGATCCATTAGGCGAATGAAAAGACAGGAAAGGCTTTGCGCCCATCTTTTTTTTTATAGCCCGCCATTATTCGCCGATCTCTCTCTCTCTCTCTCTCTCCCTCTTCCCCCTCTCTCTTTTTCTTCATATGTGTATATATATGTATATATACTTATGTAAGAAGCGTCTTTGTAGAAAAATGTCCTCAGGCGAAGAAATGGAGTTCGTGTGTTTATTTCAAAGTAGCTTCCTTAGTGTGCAGTTTCACGAAGGAGAACAATACGGGTCCTATCGAAATATCATTTTCACGAAAAGAATAATATCCGATAGATTGGAGCTTTATCCGTCGGGAAAAGCGCTTTTCTTTTAGGTACTATCGACCGAATTGCTTTTAGGATACTACGAACTGAGCAGGAATGTCAGGCGGCAGGAGATCTCCAATTTCTTTCAAACGATAAATCACGATTATATGTCTCGTGAAAAAAAATATTCCTTTGTTTTTCGGAAATTGTTCCTGAAAATTTCATTGTCGGAAATTGTGTTTCATTAGGTTATTAAATATTGAGTGTAATATACCCAGACGAACTGTATTAGAATTGTCTTACGACGGAGAGAGAGAGAGAGAAAGACGTTAGCAAGATGTTACGAGTAGAAAATCTGAGCCAAGAATTCGTACGTCAAAATGTTTGTCGGGATAAAAACACTGTCTAGAAAGATATAAAGGACTAACAGTAAAGAACTTTTTTTTATCTTTTTAACAACGGATGAAACAATCTGCATATTACTTTTCGTAAATATGTACTCAATTTTCTTCTATTTAACTAGATTAACGATGAACTAAATTAACATATATACCGGAATCTTGTACTAAAATATTTGCTGTAATTTTATTCCTCTGCTATTTCATCGCGGCAGTAGAATATCAGATATCATCAGGATAGAATATCGTTGGCATATATCTATGCAGATAATTTATAATTTTTTTTATCTATATATAATAAAATTATTATATTTCTATTTCTTTATTGTTATTAATCACAATTAAATATTAATTTAAAATTCAATAAAAAACAGGCTGAAAAATACCCTTCATTTCCTGATGGATAATTGCTATTTAAAGTGATAGATAGAATCAAGTTTACTTTTTTTAAATATAATTACACAAGTGATGTTTAAATGACGTAAGGCGACCGTCAGAAAAAAAAACCACTTCACAGTCAATACAAGAAATTGGACTAATACTTTTCCAGCAGCTTAAGAAAGGAAAGACAGATCGTGCGTGGAACCCCTGGCTGTAGAAGAAGCCTATCGTATTTTTAGCTACGGGTGAAACAAAAAGGACGATAAGAAAGAAACGTCTTCCATATCCGTCGAACTGTGCCTTCGATTTTGCGCATAAGCCCACTCTTCCTCTTTGTACCCTTGTCAGACCTTGCAACCCTGATTGAATGGATGCGGGCCTTGTGCCACGTCTGCATCTTCGGATTGCTGAACCTGTCGCGAGGAAAGCTGTGAAATAACCTTATAGATAATGGAAATGAAGGAAAAGGAGGAACATACGATTATAACAATCATCGGTATTAAGATTACCGTCAAATCTGGTTTAATAAACACAGACCATGATCCGCGATAGTTGCAATTTCATAAAAAACATTCGATATTTCATTTTACAATACATCCCCTTCGTCCCTTCGCAGATCCGCGTCGGGGATATACTTTCATATAATAAAAATAACACTCCCGGTAAGGAGACGATAATCTTCCGTCGTTCAAGGCACAAGATTCTATTTGCAACAAATGTGAGTTATACCGCGCGAGGAATCGGACTGACGTAACCGATCCGGCTTAATCGCGAAGAAAAATTAGGTTCGTTATCCTTTCCCGTTGGGTATCGATTAGCAGATTAGTCTTATCGAGTGCCACGGGGCAGATACCTCGTAGCGTGTAGGAAGACGGAAAGAAAGAGCCTTGAATCTGATTCCGGCAATCTGTCTGCGCTCGAGTCGGACCCGCCGCCCTTCTCTTTTCCTCGCGCGAGGCCGGGGTTACATTTTTCGAGATAATTTCCCGTCAGAACTCCCCCGGGATGGCTGTGCGCGCTCATCGACCCCGGTGGGGTGGGGCCCAAGATAAGCCCGCGCAATATCGGATTCGAATCCTACGTACAGGAGGCGTGGGATGAGAGCACCCTAGGGTACTTTCTGGTAGCCGAGTACAACGCAATGGCGGCGTACCCCACACGTACGCGATTTATTCACCGGCGCAAGATGAATATTTTATTAACCCATTAGGATAAGTCGGCAATTTATGTCGAACGGATCTTGTGCCGTAAAAAAGGACTTAAGAGGACGCGCCGAGACGTAGAAGCTCGCTAATATTTTAGGCATCGCTCATTGATAAGGATCTCTGTCAGCAGTAAAAAAATATCCCGCGGTAATATCTCACTGGGTAAGCTTATGAAGCTAAGAGCAAATATTTTTAATCTCTGTTTCACTTGTGCCATATCATCTGTATTTTACATCTATAATTATCTAATGTACATATTGGATATAAAAAAACGTTCTTTCTCTGAAAATTTAATGTATATATTAGATATTTTTTATTCGCCTACATAAGAGAAACAATATTTTTTTGTAATAAATAAAAAAAATACTTTTCTTTCATTTTAATAATGAATAAAACGCTCTGCAACAAGGGATTAAATCTTTATATATTATAAAAGCAAGTCTTTGCCAAGGGGCCACGATGAAAAACGTCTCCTTTAGCAAGAACTGTTAATCAACACCTCATTATGAAAATTATTCATACTATTCCGGAACAGTCGTCGCTCTTCCGTCTTCACATAAGATGGAAAAACGTAAGAAGCGAACGAAAGAGAGAGAGAGAGAGACAGAGGAAGAAAATGCGCGCGCGAACGGGAAGTGAATATGCAGTACGCAAATTACAAGACCATAGCGATTAATGTTAACGACAAGCATTAGCAGTCTTGTTACGAATACCGGCAGTCCCAATGCACTCGCTTTTGCCGAGAACAATCTGCTGACCTTAATCGCGTGGAACTGTTAAGTGCCCTTTATACGTCAAACCTGTCGCACGCAAAATATTCTCGGTTTACTGCGAACGTTCGAGGGCCGTAGCTAAAGTGTCAATTTTCAATTGAATAATTGTTTCTAAAAAAAATGTCACACTGAACTTCATAAATAGTTCCGTGTGTACCTCAATTTGCGTAATATGAATACTCGCTTTTATACACAAGAATGATATCCAACTGTATACAAATTATAAATGGTCTTCCATTTTCATCAGTTTATAATACTTTTTTCAATGCTATTGTTTTTTCAATCAACAAGTTTTATAGTATAATGATAATTGCATATGAAAGTGTTGCATTTCCAGAATTCTTTTGCTAAAGATTAAACATTATTGCTTTACTTTGAAATTTTTGACTATCAAGGAGTTACTCCAGTTTTTTCACATAATATAAAAACTCGAACATATTTTGAAAATAAGTTTATGATTAATGTATAGACATTTAAAAATTTTTTTATTATTTTGGATTGTATAATTTTTTAAATAACTGTCTAAAATAACTTTGAGTCTTATGGAAAGAAGAATTTTAAATAATTTAATCGCAGAAAAAATATAAGAATTTTAAAGTTATACTTATAAGAAAAAATGGAGTTTGAGAAACATATAGGAATTAAAAAAATAAATTTTTCCATATCACTTTCTTATAAAATGATAAAATGTTCATGAACTAGACATAGTTTTCTTTAAATATGACGTCACACTAGAAAAAATTTGGCAATGTCGCTTGTTAGTGCATTTAAATCATTATTCACAATTTTTTTCAATTTTTTCACATAATATTTTGGCAATGTCAAAAGTTCCTGAATAAAAAGTCACGTGATTTCTCTATACTTTTTAATGATGGAGAACCTTCTTAAAAAGTTAAGGAATTAGATACCTCTCATGTATATTTTGTTTTTGTACTAGATAACAGAAAACTATATGAGATATCATTATATCGTTATATACAGAGTTTGATAGATAATTGTATCGCTACACGCGCAATTGCGCGTTGTCTAATTGGTTATTTGTGAAGAAGCATAATGCGTAAAACACGATATGGCATACTATTTTCCGAAGCGTGAAGCAATTAATGCGTTACACATATTATTACCGTCAATGACACAGGCACTTCGCTTCGAAAGTGATTAATACGCGTCGCTACCATATTTCCGAAGGTAACGCAGCCCTTTCGCGTGGCTCGTCGCCCTCGGTGCAGCGCCGTACGTAATTGCGCATCATCGAATTAGCCGGTCCTGCCCGGTCCTGCCGGCCGACCGTGCAGATAGTTCCAGCGATAAGAATCGAATTTCGTATACACGCCATTCTCGAATGGTCGACTCGGTGCGCCGGTGCATCGATAAGAGTCAAATTCTGCGTGAACAAATCCCCGGTGTCGTGCCCCGCTTATCGATCATTACGACTAAATGGCTAATTGTTTGTTAAATGCGAGACTTACCGCGGCCGACCCGGTATCTCATTCGCACGTGGTTTGGCTCGATATCGCGCTTTTCTAGCCGCTCGTATCCACAAAACGACGATCTTTATCGTCGCATTATCGCGCTGCGGTTTGGTCACGGTATTCACATGCATTAACATAAACGTATTATTTATCTGAGCTAACGCTAAATTTTGAATTAAACACAGTACAATTTTAACTAATGTAAATTTAAATATAACATAATATACTAATGAAAAATATAACACAAATAATAATAACATTTCTTTAGGGTGTTGTCAGCATTCCATCTATCTATTTATGTAACTTTTGATCTACTTATTTAAAGGTTTAAAAAAAAGACAATAAATAAAACTACAACACCTCAAAAGATCTTTGATCGTTTATAATCTTCATAAAAACAAAAATATTGCAACACATTTTATTTAATCGAAACGCCAGACATTAAGAAACAATTAAAATTAGAAATATAATATGAGATGAATTTGCCTTTATTAGTATTTTCAAAAATTAGTATTTTTATTCGTATTTTGTTTACAATCGCGAATGTTTAACATTTGATACCAGGTGCAATACGACAATCACTCGGCAACAACCAATTCAAACGGCATTCCTATTCCTTATCCCGACAAAGCACAAGTAATTCGATGTCACATGACAAAGCTTCGTCAGACGAGAGAATTGGCGGTGTTCGCAGTCGCACACTGAAAAAAGTCTAATAATAATAATCCAACCTAGACAGTTGAATGCTTTCAAATGTTTTAAAAATATTTTTAAAACATTACCAAACGGTTGGTTATTATATGTTTGAGATTTATTAAATATTCTATTAATACACTCAATAAAATACATTCAACAGCTCTTACCAGACTTTTTTCTCAGTGCAGGACGATGAAAGACACTCGCGTCGCACATCGAGCACAAGCTCTTTTCACATTTTTCACACAGCCGTATAAAAATCAGATTCAAATGCGAGCGAATGATCGACGTGTTCCGCATCGCATTGTTATTGCATCGAATACGTGTGACAGATTACGGAATGATACGAAATGGAAGCGTTAATTGGCGCACGGCGCAACGATGCGAAAACAACACGACTGATTTGTTTTTTCCCGGAAAGTTGAACGGCTATGATGATCATCGATATGACGTCATGGGATCTAGCGGCGCTTCGGTCAGACAGCAGCACACGCATTTCGCGCATATTCTTTCCCGTTCAACGTAAGTTTCGTGTTGGAAGTGTCAAGGGTGTCGAGTCCGGCGACGGACGATCATGGTGAGGCGCGTACGTGAAGGATAAAGTCGACCCTTCGCGATATCGGTTCGCTAATTGCGCTCTGTTGAATGTTCTACACAGGAAAAAAAATTAGTATCAAATCAACAATTCATTGTTTCATATATATCAAGAATATAAAACTTCCTTGGAAGTATTTATAATCTCAAAGAGACATAATTTGCTAACATAAAGAAATTTTGTTTCTTCATGTAAGCAAATTATGTCTGATTATCAAATTCTTCCAAGATTTTATATTCTTGCTTATGTATGAAACAATGAAATGTTGATTTGATAGTAATTTTTTTCTGTGTTGCATCACGTCGCGTAAGTGTGAAGTTACCTCCGTCTCGCGAATTGTTTATTTATGTATCCCGGACGCGTCGAAAGGATCGAGTAGAATTACTGGCAATCTCGTGTTACTCGTTCAATCGTGAGATATGAACCGAACGCTTTACATTTTACAATAAACGCATCGAATATGGAATCTCGTCCTTTTTCCACGATATTCCTATTCGGAGACTTTGACTCGTGACGCTGAATTTTTCCGTCGGCAGAGCTGTCCCGTCGAACACTTTGCGCTTGCGACGATCGAGATCGGAACAACTTCACCCTTGAAAATACGTCGCGTTAAAATTCGAAAGTGTCGTACCGTGTCGTTGACTGTAGTGCCGCGTAACTCTCGTAAGTGATAATACCGCGAGTATGGTCAGCCGGTGTTGGAACAGTGGCGAGGTTCACCGGATTGTACATTGGCTGGTGAGTACATTTTTTTTTATAAATTAAGGGAACTTCGGTAATTACGTCGCACGGAGATTTACATCGCGGAAGTCAGAAAAAATGGAGTGGAGATAACTTGCACTAGGTCGTTCATTCGAATCAATCGCAATTCGACGCATGTACCATTGAAATGCAGCATTTAGATGTCTGGAATGATGGCTCGAAAGGAGAAACACCATGGTGAAAACGAGATTTTTCGCGAGTAGAAGAACAAAACAGTCATCTATCACGCGTAACTTTCTACCCTACGAATTAAAAGCGAATCAATCCCTTTGCCGCCCTTTACCACCCGCCGAATGCAAATCGAAGCCGAATTTCACCTCGAGGCAAGATAAAGCCCGAATAACGTCTGGCGCAATAACGATCGCGGGAAGCCCGAACACAGGACGACGAGTCGAGAAGGTGTAAAATATTCGATCGGGCAGTTTGTGTTTCTGACGAAACTGGGCGAGTTTGCCTCACAATGGCAATCGATGGCGGCGAAACGCAAGGCAGAAAATTGCATCGCAGTACGTACGCGGGCCACGTCGTTCCCTCGCTCCTCGTAGATACAACGGGAAAGTTGAAATTCCCGAAAGCGAATGTCAGTTAAACTAACGAACGAAACCCGAGGCTAAAAACAGAGCGCGAAAAATAGTCAGGAAAATGACATGCCGCGCGCGGCGCAACGTTGTAATTTCAGCAAATATTAATCCGCAGACGTCACTTTTCGTGCTGTAATTAACTTCGGCAAAATTCCCGAACTATACGTCACGTAAGTGTCCACAGGGAATAATTTGTGTCATCGATGTAATTGTGTATCTCTACCGAAATCTAATACTCGTACAAATGAGTGACGATATTACTTTTGACGGCAACACGTTCGCTCTCTTTTGATACTCATACGGAAACTAATTTCCTCTTTGACACGCGGCGTTGCCTAAATACGTTTCGCCTTTGACCTCTCGCCTTTCGAAAGCCACCCCTTTTCACGATATTCCACTTCTGTGTACACAGACTGCGACGATTACCATTTTCAAACGTTTAGTCGCTTTTGCCCTCCCTCGTCCACCGACCCAATTTCGCCCTGACGAGTTTCTTTGCCTTTTCTTTTCCCTTTCCGTTTAATTAAGCTACGGGCATTAAGCAGCAGGAAGTTCCCATTTGTTATTCATTTTAACCAGGAACCTGCGCCTGCCTCGGCGTGGCGTTGCAAAAACTGTCCGACAGTCAGGAGCTAACTCCATTTTACCTATTGCTGTACTTTCACGCAATATAAAACAAATACGATTGCTTTTACGAAAAGAAATTAATTAAAATATATTTCTCGATAAAAACATTTAATTAAAATATACATCCTAATAAAAACGTTTAAACTGTTACGGATTACGTTTATTAGGAACGAGTACAGCTTAAGTGCATTGCATAATTTTATCGAGGTATTTGTCGAGTAACTTTGATAAATACTATCTGTTATTACGACAAAGCTTGTAAAAGACTTATCAATCCGTTTTTACGCACGCAAAAGATAAATATCGTCAATATTAAACTATAAGAGGATTCAATTCAATTAGCTACGTTTCCACACACACACACACACACACACACACATATATATATATATATATATACATATATACTTCATTTCTGCAATACGCAATTAATCGTACTGTATAAGAATTACAAATTGTGTTAATTTCTGATTCTCTCCAATTAGCAGTACAGCGTTACAACGCAATAGCAGACATATGCAGGTAATATGCGTGCATTACATTAAAATGCGAAAGAGTATTATTGCGCATTCGAACAAAAGCTCTGCGATTGTTAATTCTTAACGATCGCGCGTCGTATTGCAAATTATACGCACGTACTATATCCGGAATTAATCCTCTTTGTGCGCATGCAACGCGGACGGGGAGTTGCGCTCGCGTCGTCGAAAACTTCGGTAAATCTCCGGGATCGAGCGCGGCGCAAAGGGCAATGCTCGTAATTAACGCATTACAGTCATGCACTTTCGACATTAATCGCATCGGAGAATTGGATTTACGAATCGCGAGAGCGATTTTCGACATTCACCTGTCGACCGCGTTTCATCGTCAGGCTGCATTTCCGTGTACCTGGATGCGCATATTCCCGTGCTTCCCGACGCGACGCGACGCGACGCGACGCGACGTCCGCGTTTGACACATAATCACGTCTCGCGCCGAGTTATCGGCGTTAACGACCCGTAAGGCTCGGTCTGGCGTACACTTGCTAATCGCGCGGCTTTCGAGGCAACGCCAACGTCGGGATTTGGATTAACGTACCTCGCGGTAAACTTCATCAGCGTCAACTCGCGACGACGAGTTCCGGCCAGCAGCGCGTTTGCTCGGCAGATATTTGATCTCCGCGCGGAATCGAGTCCGGTCGGCGCCGCCGGCGGCGGTACAAGCCACGAACCGCTTCCCTCGATACACTGGACGGCGAACTAATAAACGCGACATCGATACCCGGAATGTGTGTACATACCTACGTACGCGCGCATTGCTACGCACAAATGAGCGAACTCTCACGAAAGTTCCCAATTTGGTCTTTGCCGATGGCATCGTGACGACACTCATCCGCAGAACGTATACGTATCCATGCGCGTGTACGTACGGTGTAATTGCATGTCGCATGCGCCGAGGTTGCGATCGAAAAGCCGAGATTACTGAAATTCGCTCTACGATCGCAATTGATGAACGATACTTCGCAGGAACCCCGGAAGGCTATTGGACGTAGAATTTGTAATTTTCTGCTTCTCTTGGTCGATGTGATCTTCCTGCTATTTTTGGGGATGGTGTATTCGCTGACGAAGCCTCGAGGTATATTTGCAAAAATGGTGGTCGCAGGATGAAACCAATATGTGTTCGGACAGAGTCGAAAAGCGAATACGATATATAAAAACGAATAGTCAGGATCTCGGATTCGGATGGTATCCAGATTGAACTTCTTCATTTTTTAATTTGTTTTATATTTGTATATATATATTTTTTTTAACTAAATTAAAAATGAGCTTTATTTCATCATAGTTGAATCTTGATACTGATATTTCTGATTTTATATACATTTTCAAGTTTATTAAACTGCGCGTTGAATAAATTTTTTTGGTCTTGAAACAAAGTTCTAAGAACAAAAATAGTAATATCACAATATTAAATTGATAATCAATTTAATAATAATGATGTTACCACCAACATCTATTACGGCAACGATGCCAATAAGAAGCCTCTCCCCTTAAATATTGTAAAGAAGTTATTACGAAAAATAATACTTTAGGGAGAAGTCAAACCTCTTGACTTTCTGGGACAGGGTGTCTTAGCCAATTTGACTATTAAGGCATATTTATCGCAACAACCAGTAATGTTTAGAAGAATACATATATAAACTAATCAAAGATTCCTTATTCGATCATAATTGGATCTTGATGTCAATGTTTTTTGATTTTATATACATTTTCAAGTTTATTAATTAAATTAATATTATGATATATCATTCTTGTTCAACTTAGAACTGTGTTTCAAAACAGAAAAATTTATTCGACATGCAGTTTGATGAATTTGAAAATAAGGTAATTGTACCTATATGGCTTACCTAAGCTTTTTAATAAACTGCAGAGAATAACCACTTGATGGTTATAAAAAGCAATAATTTTTCCACGAAATATTAGATCATGAGAAACATAATCAAGAAAATTTTACTTTTGATTTCACTGTCAATAACAAAATACTCAAATTGATTAGTCAACTTTTGCAAACAAGTCACGTTGATAGCTTACATGACATATTAGCGTTATTTGTTCAATTCATCGTGTAACTACTTAGAAACAGCAAGAAGACCATATTGAATATTAAATCATATAAGATACTTATCTTATATATAAAATCACACAAGAAATATTAGCACCAAGATCCAACTCTGTGACCGAATATAAAGCTCATCTTTAATTAGTTATTTTTGATACATCGATCGATTAATTATATATATTAAATATATATTAATTATATATATTAAATATATATTATATTAAATATATCGATCTATGTT
>QKQZ01033217.1:0-17757 GCA_003595255.1 Solenopsis fugax
GACCTTATATTTGTGATTATTGTTGGCGTACACGAGCCTATATATCGTATTGTTTTTTGATGAGTATCATTATTTATTTCATATTTTTAAAGTGTTACTTTTCTTATAATTCGGTGGAACTATTGCTACTAAACTATTGCTATCAGGAACTACAAAGTTATTGCAAGTGTAAATAGAACTTGCGTCAAAATATGCGGTGCAATAAGATGAGGTGTTAACTCACACATAGGGGAGAGTGGGCTAAATCGGACCGTGTTCCAAATAGGACCTTTTTAATTTAAATGAATATGGTTAAGCAGATTTGGGTGCCATTTATAATGTAAAATCCTTATAAGATACCAAACATGTGACAGCAGTTTGACAGTTCTCTGTCATAATATTCATAGAATAGACGCGAATAAATATTTTCAGCCATCGTGCGACAATTTAAAAAAAAATAAAATCCTTGTAAATCATTATTTAAAAGACACTAAAATTTTGAAAGGTAATTGATTTAAAATAATTAAAGAGTGTAGAATTCAAAAATATCAATCATTTTGTGATCACTTTTGCGGTTTATTATAAAATTTATTCCAAAGTTCGAAAGGACTCGTGTCCACATCGGACTTTTACATCGGAATTGCAACCTGATCATAGCACTGGTGATCGGCCGATCAAATCTGGTCCTAGAAATGTTAAATTAATAAAATATTATGAGTTATCAGACTCGGAATAATTGAATTTTATTGATTTCAGCTCTAATTATATAATAACAATAGCATAACATGACCGAGAAACGTCTAATTATATAAACTATCACTAATTTGTTTTTCTTTAATAAAAAATTTTTATTTTTTATTGTCAAATTGCTCGTTTTTTACTCAATACTAATAAAAATACATTAAAATCTTCTAAAATTCTATTTAAAAGTCGATAAAAACGAATGTGTCCGATTTGGACCAGGGAGTGGTCAGATTTGGACCTAGTGGTTCCAAATCGGACTGAAAAAAGCGTTTTTATATTTTCCATTATACTCGTAGTTCAACACAGGTGAGAGATACGTAAAAATGGTTTCAAGCAAAAATGAAGGGAATTAAATTATCTTTCCAACGGCACTTTCGTTTTTACAATCGGACTTTATTTGCGCCTTAGAAAGCAAAAACTGCAAACAGGTTCGATTTACTCCACTCTCCCCTACTATTTTAGTTACACTTGCATATTTGTCTTGGTAGCGGTATCTGTTATATCTATATCTGTTTTACATGCATGTAAAAAGAGCAAGAATTTTGTTGAATCACAATACACAATAAATATATTTTTGTAGTGAGAAAGCTAATGTCGAAACGATATCAAACTGACGTCTTGGATGGCGAAATTAACTCGATAATACAAGAGTTAAAATCGTGATGTTTGTTTGAATGTCGTGACAGGAGAAAAAAGTGAGACGTTCATTTGAATGTCGATTTATTTTCGAGTTGCCTTAAACATTTTGACATAAATGATAGATAGCCACTTCTGTTACTATTTTTTTCAATGTTACCGTTGTAACTCTGTGTACATTCATTTATACGTAAAATCTCGATTCGAGATTAAAATGATATTAATATGATATTTCTGATCCACTTGAAATGATTTATTGATTCGACATCGGTCGGTTAAGGTCGATTTAACGAATTATTAAGTCTGTTTTTTTTTTTAAACTGAACTTCTTGCTCGATTCACCTTTTTTCTTTTTTCATAACAAAGAGAAAAAGATAAATCGTACAAAAAGTTCAGTCCTAGAGTATGGAAAAACAAATTTTAACATGAGAGTCAGAAGATAAAGAGAGGAAGAAACAACCGAAATTACTCGTTTATTCGACATCGAATTAATGTTGAATCGAAATAAATTTAATAATTTTGATAATGATTCGACAAGTAATTTCTTACTTGGAAGAATTAAAAAATTAATGAATTTCTGGAGATACTGCAGGTTCTTCCAAGTTTTACAGTCCTTATCGAATTCGTAGCTTCAATGTAAAAAATTGTTTGAAATTTAATTGCTTTTGATATCGAAAATTGTTTAAAATCGAGTAATTTTCAATGTCGAAAATTTTTCAAGTCCGTCTGAATCTCGAATCGATATTGAATTTCAATGATCAAATTTCGATATCATTATATCATATATAAAAAGAATAAAGTCAAATTGTAAAATTATTGTTGACATGCTAATGTGCTAAAATTATTATTTAGCGGCAATATGAAAAACTAAAGATAAATATATTTTTCATACATTCTTTCCAATAGAGATTTGAGGAAAAGGACATTCTTTAATTATAGGAGAATCTTTTAAATTAAAGTTTTCGTTGGTTCGGAATCTCGAAACTGACAACGAGATGACATGATCTTTGTATCTCTACATGTTATGTCCGAAACATTGCTTTACAATGAAACACTATATGCATAATTGCAATAGCGTAATAGCTGTCATAGCTTCAATTAAAGCCGGTTGTTAAATTGCAAGTCTCTCTCTCTCTCTCTCTCTCTCTCTTTCTCAAGCGTGCGCGCGAATCGAGCACTGGTCAAGTCAGATCCCGCGTAATTCGACTACGCAAAGCACGTATTTCGCGGCATCCATCGAGTCGTTAGAATTCAACCTCAGGCGTATTGTGCCCGATCGTTGAAAATAATTAAGCTCTCTCCACGCGAGCTGAAGCCCACGGGACAAAACGGCGCCTGAGGGAAAGGAAGAGGAAAATAAAAATCGCTGGACTTTGGCATATGGATGACGACGTGACGAGATGCGTTTCATGTCCGGAAAATTAATCGAACAGTGGCGTAACTTTTTTAAAGCATTATCCGTCGATCGGAAAAAAGAATTTATCGTGTCATCCGTACTACCGATTACTCAATTCAATAATGTAACATCAAAAGCTCGCATGAATCTCCCCTCAACCCCTTTTATAAATGATTTAACTACATCACATGGTTTTGTTATTCCTTACAATATTAATGTGTTTTATTTTTCATTCTCCCTATCTGTTTTTTTTTCTTGAAATAATTTATTATCTACTAACTAATTCATTGCTTTTTACGATTATTAAATTAGAGGAAAGTCCGGCATCCAATACCGGCATACTACTTTGTTAATGAATAACATTTTCTTAAACATAAGCTAAAAATAAGAAAATATGACTACAAACTAAAAAATATCTTGTTTCAGATGATATAGCAGTTTTTATAATATTATTTTGTATTTTGTAATAATTAATGTTTTCGCAACATAATTCAAAAGGAACAGCTGAGAAATTCGGCTCCAAAATTGACACGCTAGACAGTAAACCAGAATTTTAACCATGAGAAAGGAGGAGCTAAGTAAAATAAATTGATAAAATAAATAATAAAATATTCTTTTATTAAACAACAAAGTTTATAAACGATTCGAACACTCACAATTTACACGCTTTTTTAGCACCTCGGTATAAGTGAGTTTGTTTTGTGTCCGACACTATTTTTCCTATCTTAAAATAAAGAAAAAAATCATGAAACATCTGCCAACTTTGTAGTTAAAGATTTCACAGTTATTGTCTATTCTTATGGAGAAGTGTACTGATTTACGCTGCACAGCGATTTTATGTTTTAAACCGCACTACGAGGAAAATATGAAAGAGAAAAATATAAACAAAACAGTTTTAGGAAGCTGTGGACATGTAAAGGACTTAATATTATCAATAATATTCACTATTGTTTAAACTATGTAATTTGCAAGAGAAAATCGTGGAAATTTTTTTCTCGCTTTTTATTTTAGATTTTATGTAGAAGCCATGAATATATAAACTATGGGTTTTTATTTCTTTAATTGTTTATGTAGATTATGTTTTTATAAGCATTAATTCAGTGCAATGTTTAGTTTTCAAGAAATAAGAAGGTGTCTCTTTAGCAGGTCTTTGCCAGTATTAGCAATTTTCCTCTAAATATATCGAGTTCACAAAGTGTTGCAGGAACCAAGTATACCAATCAAATAACACGCAAAAAGTGGAAGAGGGATTTATTTAGTAGAAAATAATTTCGTTCCTCATGTTTACATCGGGCGAAATAGGAAATGGAATGAAGATATATAAGTATATTTCAGATAGGTTTTAGCGAATAGTAGTAAAACTCTCTTCTTTCATTTAAAACGTAACACCCATCTCATAAATGTGCACTTTGCGCATGAGGAAGGAGCTTGTTTCGTAAAAGTAGAAATTGTAAAAAGTAAAATACGGGATTAGGAAGGGGCCGTGTTTGCCATGGAGACGACTTCAAATGGATTTGCTTGCAGCAAAGTGAGCTCAGGTCGGTCGCGGCCGACGTAATCGCCAGAATCCATCCTGTTATAACTTATGCAAGTCTTCGCATAATCCGGGAGCGTCCACCTTCTGTGTTATACATTTTCAGAGTGCGCCAGAAAGCGCGCTGAACATGTAAATTTGGCGTTGCGCGGATTTTCATTTCAAACGAGAGGGCAATGTCTATGCGCGGGATATAAAAATTTTCGTACGATGGATATTCATAGTTATTATCAAGCCATGACGCTTACGCGAATGAAATTCATGTCGCATGTCTGTCTCTTTATCTTACATTAATGAACTCTACATTTGCATATGGAGATTTTGCGGTGCCATATGGATAGATCCAAAATATTTTCATTACAGATTAGAAAATTTCAAGAAAGAGATAACACAAGACCAATATTAATTTGCGAGTGAGTAGTGGAAAATGTGTGGATAATTATCTTTTCTAATTAAAATTGTAACAAGTACTTGCATATTTTATAACATTTTTCATATGTTCTTTCGTTTTTATAATAATCTGCACTTTTATTAAAATCGTAATTTTTGAAGGACTGCGACAAGGATTTATGTGATTTATTTGTATTTTTTTTTATACTGGTATGCAAATCGATTGGATTCGACGGCTCGGCTATAATTTACGATATAAAATGGACACATGCATGCATATACATATGCACTCGTTACAATAGCAATTCCACAAATTATTCTCATTTCGCAATCGCTTCTAACTTGATTATATATTAATTTATAATTATTGTTAAGTGGAGCGTACATTTCATTCGGAGATTGTAGTAATTATAATGAAGCGTTAACTAAAAGTACGAATTAAAATATGATTATTCCTAATTACATCTGCGTTTAATCACCAACTGAATTTCTGATTTGCAATTTTGTCAAACAAAAATTCAGTTAAATACAAGATATTTGTACATAACTCCTTCTACAAATTATTTGACAAAATCGCTTTCGCAATGCTCAGATTTATTTTGCTCCTTTATAGACATTTAAAATTATTTTTATTCTTGTAACAAATGTATATATTTTACAAAGAAAAAACGGTTTTGCTAAAATATTTAAAAATTTAACTGGATAAAAATCTGAAAATAATTTTGTTGGGTCATCAAAATAATTATGCTTACTTTATATTTATTTTTATATTTATTTATTTATATTCTACCTTACTCGACATTCCCACTTGTTTTGACACATCTGAACTGTTTGACATACATAATATGTAACCGACAGAAATAATAGATTTTGTGCGATAATAAAGTTAGCGAAATTTTGTCTAGTAATTTATTTAACATAATTTATATAACATATATGTATATACATATATATTTATTTATTTAACTTGGAAATATTAGGAACTTTTTATTCGTTTGCAGTCATTTTAGATGAATCACATTTAAGACAGTTAATTTTATAATACATGATATTCTTTTTTGTTCCTTTTCATATACATTTACAGTTAGAGTATTTCATCTCCTCTGAGATTACTTTAAACTTGTAAAATACCACTTCGAATATGACAATCCATGAGTGACTCAACCATCTTTGGACTAAGGACGAGTGAACGTCGACATTTCGGTAATATTGTGACTCTGAGAATGGTTCCAACGTCGAAATGTTCGTAGATATAATATGATGAATTTTATTTTCAATAAATGTTTAAAGAATTTACAATTGAAACTGTGCATTAATACTCTCATTGCCTTGTTTGAATATTGTATTTTTCAAAACAATTATATAGGGCATTCAAGCAAAATGAGCATGGAAGCAAAATGTTTTGACATTCTAGCAACTAATTTGATTGTGCCATACAATTATTTTGATGGTCCAACAAAATTATTTTCAGATCTGTATCCAGTTAAATTTTTAAATATTTCAGCAAAATTTTCTTTTCCGTGTGCATTTAAACTTGCAAAGTACTGGAATCAATGCCTTCTTAAAGAACTAAAGTTCTCAATTTGATCGATTGAACAGTGACTTACATCAATACGTCATTGCAATACTACATCAATATCCTATGCATCAATATCGTATACCTAAATAAATTTTCGTATAAACTTTTCATATCAAATTAGGTGTCTAAGTCTAATTCTAAAAACTCAAAACGTTATTTCTTCATATAATCTACGTGTCTGGAGAGTCCAATTTCGTAAATACAGACTGCAGAGTTTTTATATAAAGTACTCGTAAATATTGTCACGATTGGATAGCTTTGGACATTATAATGGTTTAAGAAATAATAAAAAAGATCTGAAATAAAAAATTTTTTTATTTTCTACATAAAATCTGTAGACATATATTAATGCGTATACTTTAATTCTGGAAAAAGATTTTCAAATCTGTAAAAAAATTAGTAAAAAAAAGTATTTCATACAAAAAGATATCGCAAAATTATTGTATTGGATTTCCCCCATTACAAAAAATGTTATCGTGATGTTGCAATGATATTCCTGTATCACAACAATCATTGCAACATCATGATGAGGTTTTTTACTATGGAGGTTAATCGGTAAAACATCTTTTTAAGGATTTTTTAAAGTCGTCCTGTGTTACTGATAAAATACGATTTTTTCCAGCATGCTATTTTTCTAATTGTTTTTAGAGATTTAAAAGTCTTTCTACATTTAATGTATAGGGCACTAATATAATTCGAACTTATCGATTTTATATTGAAAACGAAATATAATTAAGAAATTTAGGTATGTTTTATTTATTCTTAACATAATATGGCGTCTACAGCTCTCAACGTGTTCCAAAATTTTCTTCATTCAAAAAATCTGCAGTGTATTTGTACAAAATAAAAATGAATATAGAATGCGAGTTACATAAAAATACAATGTTGAGTTCTTAAAATTATGTTTAAATATCTATAATAATATGAAAGATTAGTATGCTTAGAAATTTGTGCATCTACATTAAGTATCCAAGCCAAAATTTAAGAACACAACGTTGTTTTATCATGTAATCCATATCTTAGACTATTTCCGTTTTGTACAAACTGCAAAATTTTTGTATAAAACAAATATTAGCACACATTGACAATTGTTAACATATTGAACGAAAAGTAGATAAAGAAAAAAGAACGAAAATCTAAATTTCTTAAATTTTGTTTTGTTCTCGACATAAAGTCGACCAGCTTGAGTTACATTTGTGTCTATACTTTAGTGGAAAAGGATTTTTAAATCTGTAAATACAATTAGGAAAATAGCGTGATGAAAAAAATCGCATTTGATCAGTAAAACAGAATAACTTTAGCATTCCCTTAACGTCCTTAGAATGGACAGTTTTCTGTCCTTCGTACGTTATTGGTTTTTCGCTTTTATTTTCTTCGAGAGAATAAGGAAAGATTCGAGATACAAGTTGTGACGATAAGGGGATAAATGTTTAACTGTGAGAAATTTGTCCTGAGGAGAAGATGCAGAAGATACAGCCAGTATACAGGTTGCGCGTGTGGTATAGGATAAACCTCCCGGAAATCGCCAACAGTTTTCAACATTCGCTGGAGGAAAGTAGAAGACGAGGAGAAAAGGCATTCTCGAAAGCCCGGGTCCCCCACTTGGCGCCGTTTCCTCTCTTCTCTTCATCTGCGTGCTGTTCACTTAGCGCTTCCCCCTTGCTTTTTACCGGTCTTTCTTGCGCCCGCTTCGCAAGTTTCCGCAGTTTCTATCTCTGCTTATATACCTGCCGCCTGGCGCTTTTATCTTGCTCTTATCTTTCAAAAGACCGACGCGACGCGACGCGATGCTCCCGGGAAGAAATTCGCCGTGGTCTTGTTCGGCGCTTAAAGTAAAGTTTAAACCGCATCATTGAATCCATCGATCCTTCTCTCTACCTTTTTCCTCCCGCCTATACCCCTCTGTCCCGCTACAACCATTTCTTCAGTTCTTCGCGCCTGGTTCTCTCTGTTTTCATGTTCCTCATTGTTTTCAACCTGTTTGTTGCATTCACCTGATTGTTATCAAGGATTTTCAGGTTCACTGCTGTAGAAACATTTTTTTCGTCATCCCGACCTTCTCCGTCGTCCTTTTTGCGTCTCCATTTATAAACTGTTTCCTTTGGAATTTATCTTGTCTCGCAGTGGCCCCGCTCTATTAAAACTTTGCGTTTCCTTTGTCTCTAACTTTACTGCACCGCCTATGCGACGCTCTTCATTTCTTCACCCCTCTCATTTTCAACCGTGTATCTTCCTTATTTGATCTCGTTACCACCTTGCTACTTTCAGTCCATTCATTTTCTTTCAAGTAGCGTATACCGTCATTAACCATCGTCTCTTTTTCTTCCCTGCCCTTCCAGCCAGAGAAAGTGTCACCCTTCTTCACCACTCTATTGCTCGCGTACTTTCTTTCCCTGCATTATTTCTACATATACAGTCTTGTTGCCCACATGTTCTTTCACCGTCAGCATTACGTAGATATTCTTCATCTTTTTATTCCTTTGCATCGCGTGTACATCGTTTTATTCTCTACATTTTTCCCGTCTCCTTTGGACATATGTCCATATGCTGTATTGTGTTTCGCGAACACGTGTTTAAATATAAAAAAAGTACTCCAAACAGAAGTTGCAATGATGAGAGAGCATCGAATGTTTTTCATAAAAGAGAATCTTCTGTAGTATATTTAATAAAGTCATCTTTATTATTCACATCATATTTTTCTTGCGCAAACACATGATCTTTATTTTCAACAAACAGCTGTTATAGCTACTCGTAATTAAAACTATAGAGAAGATGATATTATCCCCATTTACATTTTGTACAATAATTATTAACAAAATACTTTGTTAAAAATTTAAACCAATATTTTAAATAAAAAATTTAATGTTTAAACATCCGTCAATATATGTTGTTCAATCAATTCTAGGGACTTAAAAAGTTATAAAATATTTATTAATATTGATGTTATTTATAAAAATGACGACATTGCATAAGGGATCGAAGAAAAATAGAAATGGTAATGTGTGTTTCTTCTCCTCCACTAAAATAGACTGAAAAAAAATTAGTTTTAGTCAATTTAAAAATACAGTGTTTTTTTTATAAAATTACATATTTATACAAAATAAAGAGAAAATACTGCAGAATATGTGCAAATGTATGCATGTACACATAAACTTTCTGCATATAGAGCAGAACTAAAAATCTATAATACATGTAAACTAAAACGGTATAGATTAGCAGTAGAACTACAATTAATTTATCGAATAACTATTTATGATATAAGAATGGTAATGATATAAGGGTGCAGTAAACTTGTTGAGGCGTTAGCACGCTTACCATACATTAGCAAAATCCTATGTTATTATTTAAGTTTGCATGTGTACAATCAAATCAAATGTTAAATAACAATACAGAAAGATACTGAAATGTACATATATTTGTGTGATAATATGCCCAGGTTTAAAAAGAATGAGGAAATATGTACAATTCAACATTAAGATATACCTTCAAACAGTTTTGAAATACTCAAAAGTAAACATGCCTTGTAATAAATGTTGGCTGTTGGCATATTAATAACATTGCAAAACAGCGGGCTACTAAATAAATGATTCTATAAGTAATCATTAGACTTTTTCATCAAATAACAAAGATATTAGTGATGACAATACCATTTTCTCGTTTATATTACGCAAAAGTTTTTATTTTATACAGTGGGAACATACTCTGTTACACTTCCCGCGGAAAAAAATTGTTTATATAATTATGTAAGAAATATGTATCCATATATAAATATATAAAAAAATATATATAAATAGACATATAATTATATATAATTATATCTAAACGAATACATAATTATATATAATTATACATAGTTATATATAAAAATTTTTTCTCGGGTTATATATGTCCATATATAATTATACATAAGTATTTATAATTATATATATTTTAATATGTATAGACATATTTAATATAATCATGTATATAGAGATACATGATTATATATGAAAAATTTTTTCCCGAGTTATCTGACAAAGAATCAGGTATGTCAATTCATTTCAGACCTTTATTTTGGCTTTACGTATCTATACTGATATTAATCATTCTACAGTACTGATGGAGATGTGCGGTGACTGTCTAATTGTCATATCGATACCATACGGTTGATCAACATTGCCGTACACTACCTATACATTATCCATTATATTGACCTATATTCTGTTGAAATCGATCACCTGTCTTGAGATATTACAATGATGAACATGATTTTATAACCACAATCAAATCTGTCGTATGATTAAAAAAAAAGTGCAAAGGAAACTTGTATTTCTCTAGATTTTTATAGATTTTAATAATTCCGATAAAAAGTTGCTACCAAATGTTACAAAATTTATGGAACATTACAAATATAATAATATTTATATAGCAAATATATAGTATATAGTAAATAGTACAGAGGCTTGCAATTCGAATGCTAAACCGTAATTCAATTTAAATTAAAATTTACTGAGTGAGTCTCAACATCAACCTCGTATTTCATCGCAGGTAGAATGTACATGACAGGCATTTGGATTGCAATGCCTGCCATATGTCAGAATTTCAAAGGTGATTCGCTTTAAATAAAGACTTGTTATTATAATAACATGATAACATAACAAAGAATTAAACATTTTAAGTTTGTTTTATTTTTTCTTTGTGTTATAATACTCATACTTTTATACTAATATATGTATATTGTAACAAAATAGCAAACAGATTTATTCTTCTTTTTAGTATAATTATTCATTCAAATGTGCATAACAAAATGCACTTTTTCAATATTACATTTTCTAATTAGTTATTTGTATAAATTAAACTTTCGGAATAGAAACGAGATCGGTTTTATTACATTTCATTAACATATAGCATTAATATTATCTTTTCAGCATTTCTATTTCATAGGCTATGCCTCGCCCACTCGCAACAATAATCTCGCTGCCTTGACGAGATGAGTTTTCGCAAATCGATAAAACTTTTCAATAGTCGCGAGCGTAAAGAGAGCACGCATGAAATAAAAATACATACGTACTTGCGCGGGGGCGCTGAGGAACATGCAAAGATACAGACAAAAGGGGTGACCTATATACACACGCCGGGGGTACGCCTAATCTGCATTTCGTTTTGACTTTTAAATTCCGCGACACGGGCTTTACAATGAGGCGAAGTGGTCGGCGAGATGAGAGCGAGGGAGGCGAGAGAAAGGGAGCGAAGAAGAGTGCACGCGCGGATGCCTGATGCAGAGATGCAACGATGCCATTGCAACGTTGTAGTTCGGTGCAGACGCACCGGCGATAACGATGTAGATTTGCCTAAGGGGTCAGAAACTCTTCTCATTTTCCACGTCCGTCCGTCCGCCCTCTTCACCCCCGCGCCTTACCACGTCTCTTCACCCCTTTCACCTTTCTTTTTCACTTATACGCCCGTGCTTGGCAGAAAGGTTATCGTTTATCTCGTAAATACTCGCTCTTTTGAAATGCAAATGGCGAATTGTGTAAAAATAAATTATACGCCGTTCCTTAGATAGTGCCTATCCGTTTCCGCTACATAATAATTTACACGTTCGGGTGTGGATGGAATATGTGCTGGACCCGGCAAATACAACGAGAATGTGCATATTTGTTTTCCGTTTTACGCGAGATATCGCTAAAAACCAGTCGAACAGTGCGTTTTTATTAGCTCCTTTCATGAGTGCAATTTATGTTAAATATAATCGAATTGTCGGTTGCGCGAACTTTTATTAACCCGATAATAGAATAATACTCGATAAACGGAAAGCGTATACCGCGATGGTGTTTATACAATTCTACCAAAATTAACGATTGTAAAATTAACTGCGCGATGCTCACACCGGCGTTAAAATATATGCTCACCGGCATTGATGTAATTACTCGAATATTTTCGTTTGCGTGAAACAGTAACAGGTGGCGATGTATTTTGTTGAGATATTTTCCGTGCGTGTACATTCGTTTACCTTTGAACGTAAAACGCTATGGAAACCTAAAATTCTATCTTTCCGACACAGTGATAGTGATGGATGGCATCTACCGATAGAAATCCAGAAGCATAAATTGAAATTGCAACGTTTCCCGTTATACGCATGACGTTACACCACCGACAATGCATTTGTTCACCCTTTCACAAAGGGGCTTGATATTCTGCCACAATGCATACATATCTAATCTTTATCGTTAAAATTTAAGCACTGAACATAATGGTGGAGCTTAATATTAGAAAAATTATCAATGAATGACGAAATCTCGCTTGCATCATTTTCTATTGTATTTCCTTTACGTTCTCCATTGTAACGCAATTTCAAGTTCACTTCCTTCCAAGTTTAGGGTCAATAACGACGTTGTGTACTCTGCTGCCCTCGCTTAAGGCGACGACATTGTCGTTAACGTGTCTAATATTTTCCTGTCACGTTATGCATGGTGCATAATATTCGCCCGTGAAAGTCAGACTAACGCAGCTTACGCTAATATTGTTACGCCTATTAATTAGCAAAGTTGCTTCACGGCACAAGCTGCAAACTTTGTCCCTGAAGGAGGTGGGATGTGGAGGGGAGGAGGGTGAGCAGGAAGGAAGCTTTTCTCGTTTTCCTCCTCTCTGCGGCCAACTCGAGTCAACTGATTTAAGTAAGTCAATTTCTCCGCTACTTTATTTTAACGCATTAGACGAAAAGTTACACCGCTCCTCGTCGGTACAGAAAATCCTATCGAGCCGCTTTCCTCGTTCTTACGGAAACTGAGCTCAAGAAGAGATGCTCAAGTGCGCTTAATAAGTATGATTACTACTAAGTTCGCAAATGCGAATAGTTCTCCATTCATTCGAAAGACTGATTTCACGTTTCGCTTCGTGAAAGGAAAAAAACAATCATGGTTGAATTAACAAGATATATTTTGTCAAAAACAAATTTCGGTGAAAATAAACAGAATTTCTGATTATTATAATCAAATATTTTCGTGCGCAGAGCAATACTTAGATACTATAAAAAAATTCGACAAATTTACATAAATAATAGATGTAAAAATTACATGATTAGTCCAATAAATATAAAAAATCATGTAATTTTACAAAAATTATGTAATTCTACAAAAAATATGTAGATTTGTTTTTATTATGTAAACACATTTTACATGGAAAATTACGTACATGACAGGCAATTTTCAATATTTTATGTAATTATTAAAATTTTTGTGACATTACGTAATGCAACAGTAATATTCCATGTATCGCTATGAAATATAGTATAATTAGTGTTTATCGTACATGCGCGAAAATTCTGTTCAACTTACAATTAGTATCACTGAATGCGGGCACAGTCATTCTATTGTTTACAATGTATGGTAGAGAGATATTTGAATGCATAATAATACAATTGCATAAAATATTTTTACTTTTTACATTATCATTTTCTATTTATACTTAAACTACTATTGTAAATTTACAATCTGTTTAATTACAAATTAAAAAGTTAATTTTATTCTTGTATGTTGCAAATTTACAAACGCGTAGAAATTTAGAATTATTATAGTGGGTCTCAAAAATACCACTATAATAGGTGTGATTTTAAACATTTTGTACATTGTATAATAATTATAAGGAGATTTGGTTAAAACTTTCTGGTTGGATTTATAAAACTTTAGAGATGTAGCAGTACGCGGTACTACCATTAGATAAACATAGCGGCGTTCCATTTCTCGAAAGAAAAAATCATAACAGAATAAAAGTATTATAGGATTTTTCACCAATATTCTAATACAATGATTTCTCTTGTTAGTCCTCAAAATTAGATTTGAAGATGAAAACAACTGAGAAATGCATCTTGACAGCACAGAGTTGTACAAAAATTAATTCAGGGAGTAATTCTAATATTATAATTCCTACAAAAACTCTGATTTGTTTCGAACAGACATATTAGTTGAGTCTACCATATTTCCAATTAACGCAACAAATTTTTTTCCAGTGCGGTTGAAATCGGAATGCAAGCAATCAAATTTGTCTGTTTATCTCAACTAGAATGCGAGTAATTAAATTTGTCTGGTTATTTTAATTATCGTTCACATTTCACTAAATTCTATTAGATTCTTATATCTCCATATATTTCAGATCAATTTAACCAATTTTTTTTTCAATGTGCGAATAATTGCAATTGCGAAGAGATGTTCGTTTTATTTTTAAATACTCCTCTACCTCAATTAATCTCGGTACTTAATAACTTCGCGCGCATGGAATTACTTAAAGCACATAATCTATTTCGACGACTACAGGATTAACTCAATTTAATTTTCTTGTGATTGTACAAGTATACGTGAGATTTATATTATTATTTAAAGTATAAGTTTTTGTGCAATATCACGCAGCGTACAATTGAATTATCCTTAAAGAGACGGCATCCTGACTGTATTAGCAATGATACCGACAGGTAATCGGTTGCGTTCAAAAGACAGCCGGGTATCGTGATAGACAGGGTGAAAGCAAAGAAACCAGAAGAAGAAGAAGAAGACGCACGAATATAACAGGGTGGCGCAGTGCATTTTCTTTTCAGCGCACAAAGCGTAGTTTCTCGGAACGAAAGCTGGGAGACATCGCGCCGCTCTCTCTCTCTCTCTCTCTCTCTCTCTCTCTCTCTCCCTCTCTCTCTCTTTCGCAGAAAGGAACGCTCTACGGTGAAACGCTATTTCATCCTATCCAATCGCTTTGTCTGCACTGTGCCGAGGTTGACGGCCCCTTAACACAATTTTTCAAGTGGATCGCCGATGCCACGACTCCCCCTACCCCACCCCCTCCCGGCATTTCTCTCTCGCTTTCTTCACATATGTGTATGTATATACATATACATATATTTCCCTTTTCCTTCTCATGCCCTAACTCGAACGGACCGGCCTCCGTCCACCCTCGACGCTCTCATCCCGGTGTACATCGCGAAGATCAAAAGGCGCGTTCAGCACGAATAAACATTGTGCACTTTGGTCCACCGGCAACGTCGACGGACTTCTACGCCGCGCACGTGCATCCTTTCGAAGTTGCGGAAGCGTAAGACCCCTTGTAAGACGCACACGGAGTTTAAATGCAACGACGAAACTTGCGTCAGCGAAACTACCTTCCGACTTCTTCCGGCTCGCGAATGGTACTTGCACGATAGCGCGAATCACACGAATACATTGCCGTAACCCCCGTACTCCCCCGTACGCCGCGCACGAGCAATCGTATCACAACCGGGAAAATTCAAAAGCGTTCCAGAATGCGCGCCGCGTGCTCGCGTAGCATTTTGTAGCGAATACTCGAAGCGAGTGCTCGACGAAATCCGCGGTAGCATCTCGTCGCATCTGTGTATAAGCCTCTCTCTCTCTTGGCGGCGAAAGGATTATGCACGTTTCTCACGATGTATAGTTGCTCGATGACATTCCCGCGAGCGGTACCGCCCACCAACCACCCGATTCCCGCAGCCCCGACCCACCACGCACCCTCGTTATTCTCGCACTTCCGCGCCGCGAGTCTTCGCCGCCTTCCAACCTCCCAATCGGCGTTTTGAATGTGTCGCCGCAATAGTTTACAGGTTGCGCGTGCACCGCGACTACGTGACGAGAACGCCCAACTAAATTAAACTAAACTAAAGCACCGCGTTCATTCCCTCGGTAAGAGTGGGAGAGAGATAGATGTAATGGTAACGTATTACGTGTTACCGAAAACGCGTCTGTGGCCCTGGACTCGCGCGTCCGACGTGGACTCGAACTAACGGGATGCAATTAATGTCTGTCAATTTTCAGAATTCAATATTCTACGCTCCGCAGCGTCCGACATGAGGTTGTAACGAGCTTTCCCGGCGCTCGTAACGATACGTTAATATGATGCCGAAAGTGAAGTTAATGAATCTTTCTCGGCAGAAGGGCTTTGAAAAAAGACTTATCATTAATCTTAGAATATCGGAATATATCGCAGATATTAATTAAATTATCCAACTTCATTTCTCTCATTTAATAGAAACGTTATACAGTTTTGTTATAAATTGAAAGAAAAAATTGATTGAATTAATAACCTGACAATTTGGTAAAATAAACTATCTATAATTTTCATAAAAATAACCAGACAAATTTGGTTACTAATAGCCTAATTGTGGTAACAAATTTAATTGCATGCATTCTGATTTCAATAGAATAAAGTCATCAATACTAGCACATCAGTTTGTTTTTGGATAATACTTCTAAACAAAAGCTAAAAATAAAACTTTAAGAACATGAATACAAATTAGAAAATGTCTTCTGAGATAGTACAACAGTTTTTATAATATCGCGTATTTTGTAATAAATAATGTTTTCGCAACATAATCCAAAAAGAGAAATTAAATCGTAAAAATCCACACTATGCAGTAATGACAGAATCCAGATATGGCTCTGTAGGGAAGGAATTAATTGTAAAATAAATTGATAAACTAAGCAATAAAATATTTTTTATTAAATTACAAAGTTTATAAAAGGTATTAAACAATAAAGTTTATAAAATTAAAAGATTAGAATTAAACCTCACACTTTATACGTTTTTTTTGCACCTTATTAGTGTATGCGTGGATCTGTCCTCCAATGTTATTTTTTTTTACCTTAAGGCGATGCTGAACTGGTCTCTATACGCGATTATTTTTAAACAGACCGATCTCTTAATTGACTTTATAGATCTCAAAATCCTTTTCCACAATTAAAGTAGTGACGAAAACATTTGTCGGAAACTATAATTTAATACGAAAAACGAAAGTTGATTAAAAAATTATAGTTTAATTATCGGCTTCTGCAGCCGACTCGTGACAACATGTGTCCCATATAAAAGTTTTAGACTTTGTATGTATGAAATAAATAGTTTCCGACAAATGAATTAAATGAAAGAACAATACGGCGCTTACAGAATGATCCTAAAAGTTCTAGTATGAGAGAAATACCTATTTAAAAATGGTTTATGTAATTTGCACGCGGATTTGGTGGGAAGAGCAGTAATTGCATTCATCGTAGTGGAGAGCATTATCTTGCATTAGATGGCGCTAAAGTCGAAAAACAAGGACAGATGAATGCGTTTGACAAAGAGCGCTAGCCTATTCCTCTTATTCTTTGCCCCGCGCGCGGCCCCTAGTTGCTAGACTTTACGTCGAAGAAAAATCTGTAGTGATCTGCAGTACCGACGTCGAGTGAGTTCCACCGTCAGTCCAGCATCGCCTTAAGGTATTAAAAAAAATGTGAAAAAATTCAAGAAACATTTGTCAACGTTGTAGTTGAAGATTTCGNTTAAAAAAAATGTGAAAAAATTCAAGAAACATTTGTCAACGTTGTAGTTGAAGATTTCGTAGTTATTGTCTAGTCTCACGAAAAAGTGTACCGATTAATGTTGTACAGCGATTTGTTCCAAACCACATAGAAAATATAAAGGAGAAAAATTATAAAATTGGAGATATTCGACCGTTAATGTAATACATACAAATTGAAATAAGAACGC
>QKQZ01033219.1:0-19131 GCA_003595255.1 Solenopsis fugax
TTTTTTCTGACACCTGCGGTGTAAATCCCCCCGCGGCGTAAATACCGCAGTTACCCTATAATATATATGAGTCAATAATTGTTGACTTGATCTTAATTTTTTTCCGGGGAACGGATTATTGTTGTTCAGTATGAAGGAGGAGATCGTGAAAGAAAGAATACTCACCGCAGAACGGTAAATCACCCTGCCATTTTCCTCGTGGGCTGCACACCAAACTGCCAGTTCTGAAAGAAAGTAACGGTTATCGAGCTGGTCATTGAAAGAATATCGAATGTATATTATATCGGAAACGAGAAAGAATCGAGCCACACACGAATATCACTCTCTCTTCCTACGTTACGCAACTGATAACAGGTGCGATCCGCCCGGTTATGTGTGTTACGCCGTGGAAAACTCTTGCCGAACCGTTGGAGCGAAAAACATTACTTATTGCTTTCTGCATATAATCTACGCGTAATAACTGCACATGCGAGAATAAGGAGGTGCAAGGAGTAACGTTACGAGGCGTTAGCGATACTCGATCGTCCTGACTTCAAGGAGAAAAGGAAGGAAACTCGATAAAAAAGGAGAACTCTTTTATCGATTACAAGAATTATGTAAGAGTTTTCTAATGAATTTTTGCGCGCTTTCTTTGTGTGCTGCTGTGAGCCCAAGAAAAATTCCGGCGGTGCTACGATTACACGCTCATGCGTGTAATTACTTCGACGTGATTATTTACGACGTATGCATTAACGGGTCACGCGCCATCGCGTGCAATACGATTAAAATTGCGCGTTCTCTTAGTCGAGACTAACCCCGATAACTAAATTCGAGGTAAATTAAATACGTAACATAATCGTGCGGAGAAAGGAATGTATAATCACCGGAATCTTTCTTATCGCATTGTAAAGCATTGTCTCGAGACCGAGGAATGCGGCAACGGGATTCTCTCCGCGTCCCGCATTCTTATTTTTCTTTCGATCTTTCTTAAATGCCGTTCCGCGCGCCAACGTCTGAAAACGGAGAAAGTCAGCGGCTTATCGCATTACCGATAATCACCATCCTCGACGAGCAGCGACGGGCATTTCGCGTTCGCCCGGAACACGCGGCGCCGCCCGTTGCACCGAGAAAAAAACGCCCGATCGCGCGTAACACAACCGTCAATTTCCGGTCGCGTGCCCCCATGGATGTCGCGCGCCGGCAGGAAATTAATTTTTCCCCGCATTTGTTTCGCAACTGAAAGCTAGTTTTCTCGCTCGCCAAACTACGTTTTGTGTCAGTTGTGCATGACAAAGGTGTACAGTTATTGGCACCTTGAGTTCTTTGTTCTTGCCCACCATGCTAGTCACTGCAGACTTTTTTATCTCTCTCTTTCGCAGAGAGAAAATCGCAGCAATTTTATATTTTTCTCTAATTTTATGTGATCATCAAAAATAAAAGTAAAATGAAAAATAAAGCACGAATCCTGATTACACCCTATACAGCACACTAATGTTGAATTAACATTGAATTGCAAGATTTCGAATGTTGCATCAACATCATAAAATGTAGATTCAACTTTGAAAAAACATCACAGAAACGTTCAATGTCCATTGAATATGTCTTACAGACATTGCAATCCAACATTGATTCATTTATTTAATGTATAAATAATAATTTCATATATCTTATATACATTTTATTTTCGAAAAAATTAAATAAAATAAATGTGTAAAATTAGTTCATAAATTGTTGAAAAAATCTAAATTTAAAAAATAATATATTGATTCCTATTATTTAAAATTAATTCTGCTTTCCTAAAAATGTATATGTAGATAAAAGTATATTTTTTAGAATGTCAAAAGGACAAATTTTAAATAATAAAGAATTAATATTATTTTTTTTAGATTCTTTTACCGACAAAATATTTAGTAACTTTACACATTTATTTTATTCAATTTTTTAATAGTATAAAGTAATTTTGAATCTCTACAAAATTAAGAATCATTTTATGTAATTAAGTTTGCTTTTATTAACAAATTAAATTTGTATATTACTTCTTATTAAATATTAAAGATTTTTTTAACAATTCTATTATATTTATCACATCTATATTTTATAAAATTTAATTCTGCTTACACGTGACTTTCTATATTTTTGTCTATTTTATCAAAAAAAGATGTCGATTACAATTTGTTCAATGTCAACGTTGCAACAACATTAACAATTAATGTGTAAAAAAATATTTAAATATAGATTCAATATTGAAAAAACATTCACATTCAACATTCAACATTGCAATATTGTAGCAATATTCTTTCAACGTTCTGTACTGTATGAGCACATAACAATAACGAATTGAAATCTCTTTAATTCGTTGAATTAATTTTAATTTATTGTAACTTTATTACATTTTTTGTATTCAATTAGTCATTTATGATATCAAAATTGATATATCCAATTAATTTTAATTATGATGAATTTGTTTAAGTTGTGGTGACACGCTTTTTACGTCTCGTACTTTTTTAGCAATACGAATGATTTACAAATCAGCACAGTTTAATTGAAATTATCAAAAAAATTTAACGACGTTGTGTGAAGAATTAAAAATTAATAATAGCAATGGAATCTGTCGATGACGGTACTGTACCGAAGAAATACTCGATCTGACACGGCATTATACCGAAGAAATGAAGTGCTAATTAGCATGTACAGTTTGTAACGGTACTACCGCAGAACACAAGATATATTGCTTGAAATTTCATAGTTAAGGTGCACTCCGTATAGATTTCTAAGTCTTTTCCAAAGAGATCCAAAGATCAAGATTTAAGAATTGAAATTTGATCAACTATAACAAAATTCTAGTCACGAATTACAGAAGATATAGATTTTTATCAGTTATTCCTCTATCATTCTTCTTTTTTTTCTATCATTTTTCTTTATCTCATTTATTTTTCTTTGTTGCTTATTATTTTCTCCTCTCTCTCTCTCTCTCTCTCTCTCTCTCTCTCTCTCTCTCTCTCTCTCTCTCTCTACTTTGTTAGTTCTCTTTCTAATCTTTGCAGCATGAAGAATGGCACGCCTATTGATCGAGATTCTTTCCGGGAAAGCAATAATTTTATCCGCGGAGGTCGCGTGATGGGCGTAGCCATGTGAAATCATTATCATAAATAACTCGCGACAAGAAATAATAAAACTGATATCACAGTAGTAAAAGTAATCTACATTGTATTATAGCTATTGTTCTAATTGCACAATTTTTTCTATCAAGATTAAAATCTAGACTCTTTCTTATAGAATTTCTATAGGATTATTTAAAATTATAGACACCAATATTTAACAGCTTATTATAAAATACAACTAAGAATAAAATTAACAAAATTATAAAAAATGTCTTAATTTATTGAAGTTTTATAAGCGATTTATTAAAATTTTACTTTTCTCTCCAAAGAATAATCATTATCTTATTGCAGGGTTGAATAGTAACTAAAAAATATTAAATAATAAAGTTAAAAGATTAATCATTTTTAGTTCTTAACTTAATTTTTAATAATTTAATTTTTAACTTTAACCAGTTATTTTTTAACCACATACTTTAGTAACTTTTTTTTAAGTTAAAAATTTGTTTCATAATCCATACTACAATTGTTTTGAGTAATCAAATTTAAAAATTACGAATTTCTAATTTATGAATAATGCTTTTCAAAATTAACTTAACTTTTAATTTAATCTTAATGTATCTTTTAATTAAATTAGTTTTTTGTTTATGTAATGGAACTAAATTAATTTTATAAGCTATTAACTTTAGCTTAATTTAATTAAAAATATTAAATTATCTAACCTTGTCTTATTGAATAAGAATTTTCATTATTTTTCAAGGAACTACAAATTATTGAATACAAACTACAAATGATTTTTAACAATAATAATAAGTCATTTCGGACTGGCGAAATTAAAACACAAGTTTAGAAAGCTTATGTCGGTTTATGGTGCCGAATATGCGGCGAGTAGTTTGAATAAGCTGGAGATTGTACAAATTAAAAATTATTATTCGGCACTAAGAATCGCTGTGACAGGAGCTTTCTAATCTTACGTTTCAATGATTTTTCTCTAACTTTAGGGATGATTATTCTAACACATCATTGCACATGAAATTACACTTACCCAAAGAGTTCATAGCCCGCGTCGCAAGTGTATTTCGCCACGGCGCCGTGCCTCAAAGATTCATCAGACAACGACACCTTAGCGTTCATCGGCACGGCCGGATGACCGCACTTTAGTTCTGTAATCAGCAAAATTACAAACGCTTAGCTATTTGAAGGCGAATCGCCGCACGAGCGGCCAACGGCATTCTCGCCGATAAAAATATCGAACAGCAGATGCGCGCAACCATCCATTATGTTCGTAATTTGCGCGAAATCATTTATGAGAATTCCCAGCCTTGTAGACGCGCGCATCCGATTCTCATTGCGGACAGCAATCGTATTTAAAAGCTTCATCCAGGGATAATTTCGTGAAATTGCATTTCAGTTAATGAGCAATTCAACAAATATTAATATAATGTTTTTTTAATAATGCCGCTTCTTTCTTCATAGAAAAAAAACGTTCTAGTTTCGAGAATACATTTTCGAAACATTAAATATTGAAATGAGATTATATAACATTAAACAGACATAACTTGGATTTTTAAGAATGTTATATAGTTTCAGCATAGAAAAGTATATTTTCCTCATTTAATAATAATTTTCATTAGTTCAGAGAAAAAATTCGGATAAAAGATAGCAATACAAAGACTCAATACGTTTTTGACGATTTTAATGATTTTAACATAAATTCTTGATATAGCAATGATTTTAAAGTAATGTTTTACTTAAAAAGTAATTTAAAACCATTGCCATTAAAAATTCATCATCATCAAAAATATGTATTGAATGAAATCGCACTGATTTTTTCTAAAATTACTTCTATATTTGTCATCTTGATCTTATTACGCTTTTATAATCTACTTACAATTAAATATAAATAGAATATATTTATTAATTTTAGTTTTATGCTAATGTTTTTTTTCTGTGTTGGTAATTTTATCATTTTTATTCGGAAAAAAGAACATTCTTGTTTTAAAAATATCTTTATTTTCAAAATATAAAGCATTGAAATGAGGTATTAAATAGACATAACTTTATATATGAAAAAAAAATACATTCTCATTATCCAAAAAGAATTTTCATGAGTTGAAAGAAAGGATAGAAAATAGTAATATCTTCAATAAAACAAAATCAAGAATTAGTATTTTTTAATACTATATATTAATATCAAAAGAATCATATTGCTCTTTAGATCGTTAAAATATTGAAATAAAAATACATTGTTTCGATTTAAAGCTATCGAATTTCTTTTTTTAAGGAAGATTGGATTATATACTATAAACAAGATTATCATTGTTTCATATTCTTTCATTATAATTTCTTGCTTTTATATGAAGCAATGATTGCTAAATAGAATATATTAGTTTTAATTTGATACTAACGTATTTTGTATTGGTAATTATATCATTCCTAAATAATGTGAATGTTGAAAGTCGAATATTTTTGCCACTCCTAAAGATCAACTGGAAATTGATCGATTAATTTTTGATAACTGTATCGAAAAGCAGGACGGATATATCGACGCTACGATGATGCTTGCAGATTTGCTTCCGCCATGACTTATATCAATCTCAATCTACTTTTTCGCGTTCGTCCGTTCGTGACGTTCGATCGGGCCAAATTTTCAGGGCATGACGCGCGAATCGAGTCGATCCAATGTAGTTAAGATCATCGATCCGGTCATGCACGAAGAAGCAGACGGGAGTCGCACTCACGATGGCAATTTAAATAATCGCAAGAACCCGTTATGGCGATCTCTAGGGAAGTCTCTAAAGAAATGCATATGGCATCGCCGCAAACTCTCCATGTTGTTTAAATCGCTGACTTGGGGAAAAAAGGATTCAGTCCAGATTTATTACGAGCATTTCTATAATCAATTCAATATATAATATAACGATTCTAAAACGCGCTCTTAACAATTTTTTTTACTTTTCTCAAAACTTCCTCTCATAATTGTATTCCTTTTTTTTAACTGTCCATGCATCGGTGAAAAGCAACAAAAAGCTGTGATCAATGACAGATTATATCAAAGTCGGATAACAACTAGTTAAAAAGTTAAAAGTTAAGTAATAAAGTTATAAAATTAATAACATTTTACTTAATTTAATTTAATTTTAAATAAGTTGATTTTTAACTTTAACTAATTATTTTTTAAACACTAACTTATTAACTTTTTTCTCAAGATAAAATTCACTTGTGGAAAAGAAAAAATTGTAAAAGAAAAAATACATTCCCATAAAAACAATTTCTTTGTTATTTCATATAATCTTAATTTGCAAATAAAACGTTAAATTTATTTGATGATTTATAGTGCAATGTTTTAGACTTCAAATATTAATTTTAAATATATTAAGAGTGTTTATAATTAGAGTATAATTTCAGAATAATATAATTTTTAAAAATTACATTTTAATTTAATATAAATAATGCTTTTCAAAAAACTCTTAACTTGAATTTATTTAATCTTATCGTAACTTTTAGCTGAGTCAGTTTTTCGGTTATGCAACTTTAAATGTGACAAAATTAATTTTATAAGCTCTTAACTTTAATTTAATTTTATAATATATTAACTTTTCAAATCTGCAAATTATAAATATTTATAATAAATATAATACAATATTAATACATTATAAATCAGTGCAATTCCTAAAAGATAGATCTGATATTTACCTCCTCTAAAAATTCCCCTTTTTATTCTTTCAAAAAATCCTCCATGATAAAAACAAAATTTAAGGGAAAATCCCCCAATCTGTCAACTCTGGCTATGCCTTCTCATCCTTACTTAGGCGTTACTTCACAAATGGATCGGACGTCGGTAGGAGCCTTGAACGAGATCCCACGCAAATTCCATTATCTACGACTATCCAATAGCTCTCCGATTTCCACGACATTTCGCGTTAGACGTAAATTCGCACGTCAGTTAAACGCGATGTTGATTATCTGTCATTATATTGCTACGATCGTATGTTTTGCCTTGATATATTTCTTTTCCTTTTTAAAAGTGCAGTCACACTATACATATAGTATATGTGGTCCAAAGAGAAAGCGCGCAACTTTCAGGACACCGTGTACATCATGCTTAACTAGGCGAGATATAATGCATTCCCGATTGAGAGAGACCCGCGCTCTGATGCGCTCGCATAAGGCGAACTTTTCTCCGTGGGGAAAGTCTATTGGGTCGCGATGGAAACGTGCCAAAGACTCGCGCGATTTACGTCCCGAATTGCGCGACGTGAAATTCGCCGCCCCATATTTCCATAAGAAAATCCACCTCGATGACGCTTTTCCGTTAGCATCTCTCGTTTTCTTGATCTTGCACATCATCCTATGTCGATCTGCACTCGTTGCATTCTCACATACATCCGATTTCCTTTAACCCTTTGCGATCACGAAACCACGCTCTTTCATACCATGTTTTTAGATTTCACGCTCGTGTCGTTCCGCTTTTCGAAATTACTTGTCATAATGCACCGCGTTTTATTTTGTTCGCTGGCGTACCTATTGTGTCCGCGTGATGTCGAAATCTTACGCCACTAAATATTTTAGTTAGATAGCTTTGTAGAGTGTGAAAAAACCGTGTGAAAGACGTTTTTAAATCGGCAGAACAATAATTTAAAGAATATATCAAACTATAAAACTACATAAAAAATGATAACGTCAAATTAAAACTAATATATTCCGTTTAACAATTATTGATTCATATCTCTCTCGATTCCTTAACTCTTGTCAGAGCGTGGTGACTCCTCAGAATCCTCAGTGTATTTCTGTGGTGTGCGCTTTTTACAATTTATACTGATATATGGACCTAGAGTTTAAACATTCCGAAACAGCCTAATTTAAAGAGGTTCTCATAACAAGATAATCTCGATGATTTGCCATTGCTTTCTGAGAGATAGTGATCGAATAAAAATCAAATAATTCTGATCGGTCAGATTTGAACTAGGATCTCTGGCACGGAGAGTTGACGCACAACTCTCTGCGCCACGATCATTACATTATTTTACATGTAATCAGAAAATTATTATATATTGTTATTTAATAATATAGTCTTGTATATATACATATTGTATATACACATTGTATAATTTAATTTCGTTTAAAGAGTTTTATAATTTTAAATTTCAGCAATATTTTTTTATATTTTTATTTCAATACTATAATAGTATCTAAGTACATGATATAATTATTTGATCATAATTAATAATGTTATTAAAAATTTTAATTCTTGGTTTGAAAATATATTTTTTATCCAATATTTTTTCTTTTTCAACTCAATGAAACTTGAATAATGAAAATATACTTTTTTTTAATAGTAAATGAAACATTAGACCCATGTGTTAATAACACAAGTGTCATTTTTTATAAGAGGATCTCGGCTTAATAATATGAAGCTTAATAACATTTTTGTATCAATTATTAAATACATTTTTCAGTTCCACTAACTGTGTGTCGAGATGGTTATCGGATTTTAAAACGCAATCGTAAACTGAATTGGAAATAATATCTCAAATTAATTTGATCGTCGAATTACCCTGGCTAAAATGATATTGTTCACAATCAGTTCTTTATGGAGTTTATACAGTTTTATGGAATTGAAAAATGTATTTAATAATTGATATGAAAATATTATTGGGCAAAATTGTTTCGTCCGAAAAAAATTTCCTCTTATTTTTGTTAATCAAGAAACATGTAATGTTTCTTAGCGCCAATTATATTTTTCTTTAGTCATATTTTTTTTATATTTTCCTTAATAAAATTATATAAGATTCTTTATATTAACAAGTCATATATGTTTAACATTATATAATTTCATATCAATATTTAACATTTCAAAAATAAAGATGTTTTCAAAACCAGAATGTTGTTTTCTTTCTGTTTATTAATTGGCTTTAACGAATTCAGTTTGGATCACAATAATCGGTAATAATCTAATTGTAATAGTTCTAATCGTAAAATTTCTTATTTGAATTTATTTAGCTTATTAATAAATAAATTAAAAAGAAACGAGGAAACTATACTTTAATGTACTAAGTGGGTCATTTGAAAAGTTTCCGGCCTCATCGACATAAAGTAACTGTAGAAAAAAATTTCTTTCGCCGTCCGATAGATCGCCTTGACATATGTAAACCGTAAAAATTTGAAGTCATTCTGATCATTACTTTGTCTATGGCAACTCTTCCAAAGTTGTCAGCTGACATTGTCTGTCAACAATGGAGAAAATTGAGTATCGCGCAGTGATAAAATTCCTTCATTTGAAAGGGAAAAAGACTCAGGAAATAAAAGATGAGTTAGACTCTGTATACGGTGAAGCCTCCCCTTTTTTTTTTTTTTTTTTTATTTTTTTTTTATTTTTTTTTTACGTTGGACCAATGTATCGAGTTGCAGGGAGACTACGTCGAGAAATAAATTTTGTTTTGCTTCGAAATATGTGTTTTTCTTAAAAAGGCCGGAAACTTTTCAAATAGCCCTCGTATTAGAATCATTAGCTAAATCATCTTTCAATTTAGATTATGAATTGATCTCTAAAATATGTTTCTGGGTTATCTTATTATCTCAGTTGAAATACATCATTCTGGCCTATCATCTAGACATCATAAGCAATTCTCGAAGAGGAGATACGATCTCGTCGATTACACGAGCGAGGTCGCGCGACTCGCGGAATAATTTCCTATTGTACTTTCAAGGCCGATCGCGGCGGATTACCTTGAATTTTTTTCGATGGATCGGCAATGAGTCTGCCGTGATATAATGATATCCTGATTAATCAATTGTAATATATTCTTCAAGAATTAAACAGTGCCAAACGACGAATTGTCGTCATGCATAGTTCATTCGTAATAATTATCTCGAAAATAATTAATTAATAATTATTACAAGCAATTAATAAAAAGTATTAAAAGATAATTATATCTTTTAAAAGGGTGGAGCCTTTAAAAGGGTGTTTTTTTTTATAACGCACTTGAGAAGAAAAATGATCCAAACGTAAAAAAATTTAACTTTTTCAAAAAAAATTTACAAATAAATTAGTTTACGAAATAAATTAAATAAATAAAGTAAATGTATATCTAATTCTAAATTAAGGCATGTAAAATGGTGTGAATTTTATTTTTCGAAATAGTTTATATAAACAAAGCATAAGTAGTTTATATCAAATAATAATATTACATATAATGTACAGGGTGTCCCAGACTTCGCGTAGCACTCGTTAACAACATATTCCTGAGATCACTTCAAGACGAAAAACTTAGTATCAAAATGTCAAAGCTACAATAGTTTTTAAATGAGAAGGGTTCAAAGTTGACAAATCAAACTGTCCGAAATTCTGATATGGCGCGATAAAACGATTTTGCTGAAATATCTAAAAATATAGCTAGATACAGATCTGAAAATAATTTTATTGGTAAATTAAAATAATTATGATGAACGTTCAAGCATGATGAGCGATGCTGCAAAAAATTTTGATATTCCAGCTTGAACGTCGTACATTTATTTTAGTCAAACAAAATTATTTGCAAATCTATACTCAGTTAAATTTTTAGACACTTTAGCAAAACTGTTCTTTGCGTGCACAGTTTGATATATACTTTACTCTATAATTTATAAACCTGTAATGTTAAACTTTCTGCGTTTTCCGGGTACAGAAACTTAAATTATGATAATAAAATTGCAAGGGGATATTTTCACACCCTACACTCTCGCGGACCGCGTGATCGGCAACCTGATGTTAAAAGTTAAAAGAAAAGAAAGAGAGAATCTTTTTTCGCGACGCGGAGTCTCCCGGAGGCGTTTCGTTAATTTTAACTCCGCGCGCGAGGCTGACATCTTTGGAGTGAAAGCCTCCGGTTATTATATTCCGATCCGAGACACGCTCTCGAAAGAGAATCGCATTTCTCACGAAGCGGAACATAATTCTGCATACTTGTGTGTATGCGTGCGAACGGCTTAATTAGCGGCAAAATTCCGCTTGTCGACAAATACAATTTTTTTAGCAACTGCGACGTGTGCGACAATTCTCAAGCTAATAAATAACAAATATATTCAAATGTCAAATATCGTACAAAACACATAGAAAACCGTCATTCTACCAATAAGAAAAGTGATTACACAATTTTTAGTTTTCTTCTTTTTAAGTAACAGTTATCTTTGCAAAGAATATTTTTTTAACAACAATCTTAAAATATTCTTATCATTTGCTTATACTTGTTTAACAACAATCTTAAAATATTCTTACCTTTTACTTATCTTAAAACAAGTTATTTACTTAAAATTTCATGAATTTTGCAAATCATCATAAGCATAAAATTTATTCGAAATATATTCTGTTTCTTAATAATAATTTATTACCTCAATCAAGAATATTAAGTTAAAACAAAAATTTAATCTGTTTAATATTTGACTTCTTTTCGATACAATTTTCTAATGTTCTTCGAAAGAGTATAAATTTTTTTTCAGTATGTTATACTGAATTTTTCTGAAATTTGTGATGAGTATATTTTAGACACTTATCAAAAAATAATTCTTTGTTAAAGATAATCCTAGAAAAAAATGAAGTAAATTGAGTAAACGCTTTCCTTGGTAGTATTTTTCTGTATATGTGTGTATATATATAATAATTTTAAGTAAATAAATATTATTTATTTCACAAATATTTTATGAGAGTTTATATCATCCGTCGTATTTATCACAAGTTCAACATAAGCATCAAATTTGTTCAAAATATATTCTAAATCCTAATATTTTAATACTTTAATTAAGAATGTTAAGTTAAAACAAAACTTCGATTTGCTTATTATTCTAACTTTTTTTCTGTACAATTTTATAATATTCTTTAAAAAAGTAGAAATCTTTTCTCAGTATCTGATAATGAATTTTTCTAAAATTTGTGATGAGTTTATTTTAAGACAATTATCATGAAAATATCCTTTGTTCAAGATAATCATTACTTACGAGAAGAAGAAAAGTAAATTGAGCAAGAGCTTTTCTTAGCAGTAGAATTAATATTTTTCTGAGTGTATCGACGACCCTTTTTTTCTTGTCTTTAAAAACATTCTTTGAAATTGTTTTTAATAAAAAGTGCACGCGGATAGAGAAAAATAGAAGAAGGGATTAAAAATTGAATTTTGATCGTATCTACCAGTTTGTTAAATTGCATTCGAATTTCTACTTGAGATTAAATCGCTACTTGCCGATTGTCCCACGAAGTTTTTTCTCTCTGATTCCCAGATGATGAATTATTTTCACTTGGGTGACTCGGCGTTTGTTTCACTTCGGACAATCCCGACAATAGGATCTCTTCCTTTTCTCCGCGGGTTTTTTTTCTCGGATTTTAATTACTTTCCCCATTTTATCGCGATCGACCGCGTTCAAGTACACGCACGCAAAGCTGTTTTTTCACATACGATTAGCGCCCGTGTAAACTACAGCTGATTATATACTATATTTCAACTCGAGTGAAGCAATCATCTCTTGTATATCTTTCTTTAACATTTCTTTAGTATTTCCATGAATTAGCAGATCTCAATTAATGCATTGAAACGTACTACTCAAAGAATCGTTCTTTCTCATACAATTCTTACGAATTAATGCAGTATCAACTTGCATTGACATTGAACATGAAATAACTTTCACTTTAAGTACCGGTTTTGAAAGTGACATTTTAGTTGGATTTTTAAGAAATAATAAATTCCCTAGAAAATTACATTTTTCAAGTTAAATTTTTTAACTTAAATCTAATTTAACATTTCATATTGTTTAAGACAGATACTTTCTGTCGACCAATACTTTCCTTTAAAAAGAAACAGAAATGATACATCTAATAATATCACGATATGCCAATGTTAAACAAAATAGTTTAATTTAAATAAATTTTTATATTTAATTAGTGTAATATATTTCAGAAATTATTATATAATAAACAAATTATTATATTTAATTAATATATTATTTGATTTAAATAAAAAGTAACAAATAATACGATTTAAAGAAATAAATTGACATGCACAGAAACTTTTACAAAAATATTTTGCAGGGCTTTAATTGCAAAATAAGTAATTATGCAATTGGAATGTAGTAATAATTTAAAGAGATCTAGTTACGTTTAGCGTTAAATCGAGTCGCGAGTACTGTTGGAGCATCGGTAGCGGTAATTAAGAACCAGTTTTGCGGAGAATCCTCGACAATCGATGGTGTTAGTAAGAAAAGTTGCATGAAAAACCGGTCGACGGCTTCTGCGTAATAACGATGCGCTGGCAACGTGAGTGAGTCTTCGGTACGGCTTCCACGGGTCTGGGTCACTCGGTTACAAAACCTCGAAGTCGAAATAACGGTACTCGTACCCACGAAGTAGCCTCAGAGTTGATCGGGATTAACCGCTGTCGGAGCGTGTGTGTGTCACGGTACAATTCCACGTGTATTATCATTAACGATCGACATATCGGCTCTGTCACTCCAACGGTATATCGAAAACAAGAATATAACGAAATTCAAAATCTGGGCATATGTTCCGAAACGTGAAGCAGGAAGCTGATAGTTATTTCATAATTAAATTGAATTATAAGTGAAAGAAGAATTTTAAATTTAAGAAAGTATCACCCGTAAAGTCTTTCAAAGAAAATTGAAATTGGAAATGTGTTAATAGATATACTTTAAATAAATTGTAAATATGGAAGTTGTTTGAATAACACTATGTTTTTATTTATGACATTTAACCGCACATTTTTATAATTTATTTACTTTATATTATTATTATTAAAAATTAAATTAATTTAAAATACAATGTCAAAAATCTCACTTGTTTATATAAATTCTTTAAGAATTCAAGATTGTTTCGTAAATAAACAAATAAATCTATTCATTTATTTACATCACAAAATAAATAAATAATATCATCACAATGAAACTTTATATAAATCATCTTAAATACATACATTACTTATATAATATAAATATATATTCAGAGATTTTTGCCATTATTTTTTAATTACGTTTCCATTATAACACATTTCTACTTCTTGAAATAATTTTGATCCAAGTGGGAAACCAAATCTTTTGGCTGCCAAATTTTTTGTATTACTTTAAAATGCATGTTAAATGATGCGTGTTTAAAAATTCTGTACATATATTATGTCAAACTGCACATCAAACAATCAAAGTAATAGCTGTGCCATTTAATAATCTATTATGATTTAAACTCGCATTTATCTTCTTTAAGCTCAAAGTAAATGTTATTCTCATGTTCTATCCTACGATACGTTTGGCATACACCACCCTAGTCGTTAATGATTCGAGACATATGTCATCGTCTATCGGTCGTTTCATTCTTAACATCGACACCGTGTTACCCGAACTCCGTTATGTGTCCCTCATTCGTACGTGTTACCTTTACATGCGAATACACGAAGGAATTTGAATTCCAAATCGATACGTAACTTCGAGACGTTTTGTGGTATGTCACGGGCATAATTATCCTCTCGATCATTCGATCATTGTAGAAACATCTTTACGTATGGCCAAAAAAGCGTTGGGTGGTATAATTTTCCATTGAAATCGGAATCTCTAGGATTGAAACAAAGCAACGAAGCACCCACTCTAATTTGCATACTACAGCAAAATTTATTAATAATCTACAATTCTACTAATAAACTAAGTTACTTGTGGAATAACTAAGTTTCTTAAAATAATTATAAATTTGTTTGTGATATAATTGTTGTAGACATGACAAATCATTAAATTCTTTTAATCCGTTAAGTTCCAGAAGATGCGCCTTTCTCTTTTAAATCCTAAATAAAAATGTTTAGACTTATTGTTATTTGATATAATTATTCTACCTGACTTATTATTTAATGTTTAAATTTATTAGTTAATTATCTGTCAATAAAAAGGCAGGAATCACTTACTTACTAATAGAGGTAAAAAAGAAGTAAGTGATCCCTGCCATGCCTTTTTACTGACAGATAATCAACTAATAATTTCACCTACATTTTTTAGTAGACTAAACCTTATAAAGTAATATAACTTTTATCTGAGTGATAATATCGATTTATTCTGCTGAGAAAGTTAAACGAAATCATAGTTGTCAGTAAAAAGGTCGGAATCACTTGCTTCCTTCTTACCTCCATTTTCAATCCTTCTTTACTAGACATCCCACTCTATCACCGATTAGACACTTCCAGAAAGAGCATCTCTTTTTATTAAATTTCAATTGCAGTTTAAACATTTTTGTTAGAATCCCAGTTATAAAAATTTAAAACAGAAAGACGAGTGTAGAGATCTCCTAGGATTTAATGGATTAATGCCGTAATGCTGTTAACAAAATTAAAAAATGCGATTTTGATATATCAGATTCAGTTAGGGATACGAAAGATTGCGCGATCGATTTGCAGGATGAGCTTTTGTAATACCTGCGTGCAACACGTAGCTCTCCCGCACGTTAAGTAAGAACGTGAGTATAACGATCGACCTGTGCACCGCAAATCTGTAACGTTTGCATGTGATATCAGTGGAACTGATTGTCAGAGAAGTTAGAAAGTAGGCGTGCCCGTGATCTATCGCAAGAGCGAGAGGTCGATCCACCGGGTGTGTGTGCCGATACACACAATAGCGGAAGAAGGCTTTAAAGCCGCACATTACGATCTCTCCCGCGTCAAGTAGATTACCTAACGAACACCCAATATTTTACCACGATCGGCGAATTGGCAGCGGAGCCTGAGCCTTTTCTTTTTCCAGCATAAAGTCAAGTACCGCGGCACAATACCTGAAGGCAATTCAGCCTTCTCCAGCAAATGAGCAATTTGCCGCTTAGCGTTCAGTGAGTAACGGGGTAACGAACCTATCTTTGTAACGCTGCACTTTGTTACACTTTCTGCATCTGAAATGAGACAATGTATCGTATTTACGCGAAAATACATGCACTGTAAAATATAGAAAGTGCGATTGAGTGGGATGGCATCGAGAGAAAAACAGGAAAATCAATTCTACATTGTCAAACTGAGTTTATGAGGTACAATTTTGAAGCTCTCGACCAGATATTTAAATTGATAATGTTAGAAAACACGTAACGAAAATTCTTGCAAAACGTATTAAAATAGAAATATATCTCAATAAAATAATATTTGCATTTGATAAAACATATTTGTTAAATATATTAAAAACCTCAAAAACCTTTCGCCAGGTGCCAGCTTATTACAGCTTGTTTTATTTTTATTACACACAATTCAATTTCAAATTATATGATTATTATGAATTATAATACTCCGTAGAGTCGAAACGTATGTGCTGAATGTGTTAATTAAAGAATTACGATTTATACAAACCAAAAATTTTTGCTCGTCTTATTGGCCTTACTTTACTTATTAATTTTTCAAATTATATGATTAGAGGAGATCGGGGCTATTTAAAACATTTTTTTTCTTTTGCGTCTCCTGTATTCATATAAAAAAAATATATATATGTTGGACGGTTTGAAAGGTTGAACCTTACCCTCATAATGCCGTTATAGATAAAATACGGAACTGTACTTGTTTTGAACTACATATGAAAATGGTGAAGTATTTCAAATAGCCCCGAGCCCGGGGAAATTCGAAACAAATCCGGGATTATTCGGATATTTAGGTTTTAAAATCAAAGAATATTAAAAAAACTGTTTTTAAGACTTTATTTTATTCAGAAAATGATATATAGTATTATTAAGAAAAGTTGCATACAATAAAAAAAATAAACACACAATAGAGAATTTTATTGCTTCAGCGTTTTCGGAACAAGTCAAGAACTATTCGTATTTCGTGTAATTACACCTGTTGAGTATTAAATTGTGTATTTTGACAATAGAACGTGAATATGAAAGAAAAAATCGTCCGAACGACGATTCAATGTTCGAATAGCCCTGGCGTCAACTCTGCGCATTATTGCGTATGGTTTACAAAAATAGACATCACACAGCAAAAAGTAGACACAAATTGTTTCAAATACATTCAAATACAATATATTCAAAGTTTTCGAAAAGAATTTTATTTTTCTTATTTAAATTTCGAAGAAATACTGACTGTCAGAAATTACTTCGACTGTCGCAAAACACATTTTTCACTGCCACAACTTCAATATGATGCCGTCGCCAACGAAACTTTGTTACCAGTGTTGTTCAATTAGGACGCGATTACAGTATTTAAAGTAAATTTTTAACATGTACCCATACAAAGATATTTCCATTGTTTTGAATAACCCGGTGTTCCAAATAGCCTCGGTCTTCTTTATTTATTGATCGGTATATTTCGATTATCTATTCTAACTCATTCAATTGCAAATGTTGTTTTATTAAAAGTTATTTATATTTTAATACTCTCATTTTATACTTTGAAAGAATATTTTACATGTATTTTCTCGCTCTTCTGACTTTACAATCAAAAATAATTGCAGTAAATAGCTACACATATAAAACATCTGTTCTACTGAAATTATTTATTCTAACAAAAGAAAAACAATATTCAATTTATTTTTTTTTTTAAGTAATGGTTATCTTTAAAGAAAAATTTTTTTTAAAATTTTTACTATATAATTCACAAATTTTATAAAACTCACTATCATGTACTAAAAAAATTACACTCTTTCGAATGTTATAAAATTTTATTGAAAAAATGTCAAAATAATAAATAAATTGAATTTTCATTTTATATTAATATTCTTGATTAAAATATTAAATTACTAGGATTAAAAATTTTGAATAAATTTTGTGACCTCATGACAAATTTGCAGGTGTATGAATTTATGAAACAAATAATATTTGTACTTAATTGAAATCATTTATTACAGCATTTTTCTATGTGTAGAAGCCTCAATTGATTCAAATGAATTATAATAAGGAATTTGATAATTTCCATTTCTCTGTTAAATAATTCGGTCGAAAAAAGTATTTAGAAACAGATTCGCTTTCAGTATGATTGGTTTTTGTTAATAAATAACGATATTTTTATATAATTACGTCAGTTCTTTTTGATCACCTCGCTTCTCTCTAACAATTATGAATTTTTCTATCACTTTCCCTCGTCGAACTTGCGACATGCGTTGGCAGTCGCACGTCTTGCGACAATGAGAGCTTTTGGGATCGAGAACAATGACGATCCGATCGCATCGAATTTAGCGGAAGTCGCCTGCGGAAGACAAGGCTCGCCGCCATGCCGATCAAATCAGACACGCGACACTTTTTCCACCCGCTCTAACCAGCGATTTTTGATTGGCGTAATCAGCCAGGCTATTACGTGTCGGCTGGTTTGCGTAAAAGCGACGCTATCGAGAGCGAACTTTACTGCCGCGTCGAGAGAAACCGGTTAACAATTTTATCCGCTGGCGTACTTTCGGCAAAAGATATCCGCGAACGTACAACATTATCAATAATTCTGATAACTATTCGCTATATTTTATTATTATATTTGTCATAAATATTTATTGCCTTCTATACATGGCCGTTACGTAAAAAAAAAAATAAATAAATCATGACTTTAATATTTTAAATTAGTGACATTTCTGACATTTTGAATATTTTATTGGAATAATTTGCAAAGATAGTCGAAATTTCGTTGATTACAATAAAATAAACGTTTTGATTATATCAACAAAACATGTACTGCAGAATGAATCTTACAATTATTAAGACCAAAAAGAATTTTTAGTTATCATGATTGGATCGATATTTTATAATTATTTTGTAATGTTTCTTAGACGCTCTATTTGCAATCTAGATCTTTTTTTGCACAAGTGAAAATTTTAATCTCAAATTTCATTGCTCAAATTTCAATTTTTATTAAGTAAAAGTTTTAAATTTTGAAATAAAAAATTATTTGGTAATATAATAGAGATGTTTAAAAGTCGTGAATTTTTTCCAGATTTTTTAAAAGCCTAGAACAGTAAAAAAAATTTGAGTTGGACAAAAAAACTCAAATTATAGACAAATATAATAAAAATATTAGAAGAGAAGGTGATATTAACCCTTAAACACACCGATTTTGTAAAATACGGAAACACATTTGCGGGTCTGAGA
>QKQZ01033228.1:0-18237 GCA_003595255.1 Solenopsis fugax
AGTTATTTTTGAAACACATGAACTTTAATTTATTAACTTTTTACCTAAGTTAAAAATTTATTTTGTATAAAAAAAAAGTTATAAAGAAAAAAATTTTTAAAGAAGGAAAAACAAAGAAAAGAAAGTTTAAAATGAAAAATGAAAGAAAAAGAAAATAGGAGAGCGAACATACACAAAAGAATGATATAAATTTTTAATAACCGCTGGATTAAGTGTAATATTTTGAAATTTTGATGTAGAAATAAAAATTTATTTAATATATTTTCTTTTCTGTCTTTCGCTATTTCAATTAATAGTGCACATAATTGTTGCAGTAACTATATATTTTTAGCATTTATAATAATATTACTTCAGAAATTATTTTGTTTTCTCTTAATGCAGTGATTATTCCACTGACTTTTAGTGATTCCAATTAAGAAGAAGATACTCTCATTAAATGAAAGTAAATATCATATGCTGATTAATATAGTTGTAAATATATCGCTAAAATCAGACTATTTACTGTCTCTTTCAGTAAATAATACACAGATTCTTTCAGAGAGAACAGTTTTGCTAAAATATCTAAACGTTTAGCTAAATACCGAAATGAGAATAATTTTATTAGTCTACCAGTCTATCAAAATAATTATGTAGAATGCAGCAAGCTGCTAGAATGCCGAAACATTTTACAGCATTGTTTATTATGTTGAGCGTTTCACATAATTATTTTAATAAACTACAATAATAAAATTTTCACAGATTTAGTTTTTAGATATTTCAACGAAACCATTCTTTCTGTGTAGTTTTCATTACTCTCTAAATCTGAATCAGTAAAAACTTAGTGATTTGCAGCGCTATACTTATAACTGTAATCATCAGTAATTATTCTTATCTTTCAATGATTGAAGGAGGAATACTCTCACTGATCGAAATGAGTGTATTGTCATTGAAACACAGTATGTACATGTATATCACTAATTGACTGGTTATAATTAGAGCACTGAAATCAGGCTATTCACTGTCTTTCAGTGAATAATACATTGATTCCAATATAGAAAGCTTTAACATGTAAAACGCAAAATTTAAAGATTCATAAATTCGGGTAAAATTGGACTCGATGAGATTACAAAATGAATTGCGCAGACACGAGGTTCTTCTCGTGTGACACTAAAAGGTTTTCACATCACGAATGTCGAAAATGTGTCCGTCTTTCTCGCAGACCCGTTCGATTATTTCCTGTTGGACGACGACACGGGTGAGCTGAGGACGGCGAAGCCGCTGGACAGAGAGGCGCTGGAGAACTCGACGGGCGTGCTCACGCTAATCGTGAAAGCCCGCGAGCTAATCGACGGCATACCTGGCAACGACAAATTGACCGTGTCGACGGCCGAGGCGACCGTGACGATTAAGGACGTCAACGACGAGCCGCCCACGTTCAATCGGCGCGAGTACAACATCGAGATCCCGGAGAACGTGCCGGACGGCACGCCGTTGCCGCATTTGGACATGACGGTGAAAGATCCGGATGTGGTGAGTACAAGCAGGGCCGATTCATTACCGTAGATATTACCTAGCTGACGCCGCGCGTTCGATCACTCGAACGCGGAACGAGTATTTCCGCGCGGAGCGAAAATGATGGTAATACTGGCACCCGCAGCATCCGCGTCCGCGCGCACGGTCAATAATCCGATAAACGTCCACCGCCGTCACAGAAAAATCAAGGGTTAATCCGGCGCGCGCGATAAACGCCTGTTAATGTACATTTAGCATTTATATTAATGTATTCGATTTTTTTATTAAGCTCCCGGCCGTGTGCTCCGGGGCAACAATAGCGAGCGATCGAAAAGGCAGTGGCGGCGCCGCGCCGGGCGTGTTTGACTCGGTTATTAAATGTTCGCGCATTAATGGCAGTGCAAAATGGAACGGCGGGGGATAAATAATTCATGACGCACTGTAAAGCTTCGATCAAATATAATTATTAATTAGTATTTTGTCGCAGTCGTATTGATCGTACTTGTTAAACGTGCAATGTTTACGCGTTGTTTCACGCGCAACCCTGCACTGAGAGAAATCGTTTGGTAGAATAGTGATCAAATGAATTTTATAGTTACTGGTACCAGAAACTTAGTTACATTTAACAAAACTTTTTGTAACTTGTTGTATGAAAATAATTATTTGATTAAGGTTACAAATTGTTTGGTCAAAACAACTATATGTTTAGTAACTATCACTATAAAATTCATTTGATCACTATTCGACCAAACTGTAGTTGATTTTACCAAACATGTCTATCAGTGTTGGTTCCGTCGTTTCGCTCTTTCGGTCGTGAGAGAGATCGATCCCGCGCACGTATCGTGGATGAGAATAAGACCGTGGGCGTTTTTTTCTTCATTTTAAGGGCTTAAATTCCGTGTTCTCCTTGCGACTGGAGGATATAACGGGCGCTTTCACCGTGGAGCCCGTCCTAGCAACCGGCAGCACATCCGTGAACATCCGCGTTACGAACGGCTCGCTCGATTACGAGAACCCTAATCAGCGGAAATTCATTATCCTGGTAAGTCAGCTGGAAGAATTTACCTCTCTCAATTAGTTTTTACAGACGCCGTTGAATAAATTAAACCAATTCGCCTCTTTAGAAAAATTTTTCTCTATCCAGAAGTGATATAATAAATAAGAATTAATATGAAATAAAACATAATGTAACTCGGACAAAATAAAAGTCATTTGTCTATTAATATTTGTATCGCCCTTCGAAAAAATTTTTCTTTATCTAGAAGTGATTTAAAATAAATAAGAATTAATATGAGATGTGAAACGTAACGTGATTCTGACAAAATAAAATTCATTTGTCTATTAGTAATTGTATTAATAATTATATTCATTTACAATTTAGTAAAATATTCATCAAGATGTCCTCTCTTTTTCTCTCCGATGCAATTTAAGGATATATCGGACATACAGTCCCTGCAAAGTATAATAAATATAATTTGGAAATGTGTTTAACACTTCAAATAAACTATATACCTATATTTAAAAGTTGTATGAATAAGATTATATATTTAATAACATATTTTTTAAATTTACTTACTCTATTTGTTATCAAAAATTAAATTATTTTTTATAATATTAGGTCAAATTTCAATTTTTTGTGTAAGTACTTTTAAAAGTATTCAAGCTGATTTATACAAAGTTTTATTGTGATTGCCTGTTTAGTTATTTTGTAAATAAATAAATAAATAAATTTTATTTATTTTACAGAACTGATCTCTGCATTGCAATAAAACTTTACATAAATCATCTTGAATATATAAAGTACTTAAATTAAAAGATTTTTCTTCATTATTTCATTATTAATTATATTTTCATTAGAGCACATGTCTATTTCTTATTGAAATAATTCTTTACCCAAATAGAAAATTACCACCAAATTTTTTCCATTACTTTTACATGCAGTATAAAAACAATCTGTAATGTTTTCATAATTTTCTTAATGTTTTGAGAAATGTCCTATGCATCCTTAATTGCACGAGCCGATAACGGCACGCGAGAATTGCTCGGAAAATAAACGTGACGATTATCGTTACCAGGTCATCGCTGAGGAGGTGCACACAAATCCGAAGCTCTCGTCCACGGCGACGGTAACGATCTCCATCACGGATGCAAACGACAACGCTCCTTCCTTCGGGAGCCCCACGTATACGGCTACAGTGTCCGAGACGGCGGCCCCAGGGAGCCCAATTATAACGATTACGGCGAAGGATCGCGACAGCGGGCGGTAAGGGCTCGTTAAGCATGCGCTTTGTGCTACGAGACATCAAAGCGCGTTCACCCTTCATTTACGTTGCGATTCTCTGTGCCTGCAGCTTCGGCACCACCGGCATAGTCTACCAATTACTTGGCCAGGGCGCGGAACACTTTGCGATCGACAAGAAAACCGGCACTATCACCGTCGCGCCCTGCCCGACTCCCGGCACGTCGCCCTGCCTGGATTACGAGCAACAGACGGAGTATTTCCTCACTTACAAGGTACCCTCATCATCACGATACTAACCAGAGCCTGATAATATTATCATTAATTGATAATATTATTAAACTAAGGACGAAAATAATTAATCTGATCCGGTTAAATTTATATTATAGGAAGTTTCCGTTCTCCCTCCAGACACATCTTTTACAACATCTAAGATTTTTAACCCTATTTATAAACACTGTTTTTTTCTACCCTTGATACACCCACACTCGGGTTCCTGGGACCCTATTCATATTTGTTACCATAACTTTTGTAAAAATGGACATATTTCAATTAATGTTTTTTCAATTAATTTTTTTCGATGGAGAATTGATCAAGAAATAGGCCCATAATGTGTAAAAGTCATTAGAATTAAGGAACTTCGAGATATATAGGTTCAAAGAAAAAGAAAGTTCAGAAACGCGAAAAAATCTCGATTTAGCGCTCGAATTTCGAGGACTCTAACTAGGATTAATGGTGCAAAAAGTGAGTAAAGATTTTATAAACATCTTACTTTTTTTAGGCAACGGATGACAACGGGGAAGGGCAGACAACGAGCGTTTCGTTGCGCATCAGTCTAGTAGACGCAAACGATAGTCCGCCGCGCTTCTTACAAGACAAGTATCGCGCGGTGGTCGACGAGGGAGCCGAGAAATTCGAGCCCGAGCTGAAGGTGCAAGCGCGCGATAAGGACAAGACGTCTAAGATCACGTATGCTCTGGTGGGCGGTAACGAGCTTGGCTTGTTCGCTGTCGATCCAGACACCGGCGAGATCACCATCAAGAGCCCGGTCGACATGACCAACGCCTCCCACGACTGGATCGCCCTGACGATACAGGCGAGCGACGGCATATTCGTCGATTCCGCGCTCGTCAACATCACGGTGCGTGACGTTAACAATAACGCGCCCGTGTTCCCGCATGACATATACACGGCCAGCATCGCGGAGATATCGCCGATTGGTAAGTATCTGAATTACGCTTAGATGATGATCGCGCAATTACGAGCAATCTCGCGGATATAATCAGGGTCACCGTATATGGGACATATCTGCTTTGAACGATATCCGTCCGAAAGGAGAACTTGCGTTCTCACTCTGGGAGGCATCTTATTACCATTCACCAAATTAATTGATTAAGTTATAAAAAAGTAATAATTAGTATTAGTAATACTAATTAATATTGATTGCATTCAACTTTCTAGGAACTGTGGTGGAGGAAGTGACCGCGACAGATGCCGATAGCGGAGTTAATTCGGAGTTGGTGTATAGAATACAGAAAGGAGCTTTCGACGACTTCGCCATAAACGAAACCACGGGTGTCGTCACGGTGTCCCGAAAATTGGACTACGATGAGAAGAACACGTATCACGTAGAAGTCATAGCGTTCGACAAAGGTAATATTATTATTACAAATTATTTAAAAAATATTAAATAACGAAACAACATTTGCAACATTCACGTTAATTTCCAAGTAGAGCTACAAGTCACAATAACATAAAATAAATCGTAATTGATCAAAAAATAATTTTTAACAATTATTTTGAAACCATTTTAATGACATTATGACTTTTTGTTGCGCCTGGGATATTCGCTCTGTATAAAGACTGAACCAAATTTTTTACTTTGCGGAAAGAAATTTAAGGTGCTGTTAAAATTGTTGCAATTGGTTCCTCGTTCATTTCTATGACTTTCGTGTTTCGTTTTAGGAACGCCGAGTTTGACTGGAACGACAACGCTAATGATCGAGGTGGAGAACAGCAACGACAAGGCCCCGTATTTTACGCCCGAAACGCAGCGAGCCGAAGTTACGGAGGACACGCCAATCGGCACCGTTTTCACAACATTGAAAGCCACCGATCCGGATAGCACGAATCTCGATGCTTTGAACTTCGCCATTTCCGAGCCAATCACCGCTATTGACAGAAATGGCCAACGTGTCAACGACAGCAAGTCTTTTAAGGTATGAGAAACGTTTTCAACTCCCGTTTCGAAAATCTTTTGATGCACATAAGTTCGTGTTTCGTTACATACAGAGAAATTACTTTTATATGTGCAGTAAATGTATACTATTTATATATTTTCTTGTAAAAAATCTATACTTTTGAATTTTTTACGTAAATCCATAATTAATATGTTTGTATTCAAGTGTGTATTTTATAAAGCATATAATTTATATATAATAAATTGTATTATTATTTTTACTATTTTGTTATTTTCATACCTAACTTATTTTTATCTTTTAATCACGTTTATTCGTTTTTTTTTGTAGGACTTCTTTGCAGTAGATCGCACTACCGGACAGGTTTCCGTCGTACGGGCCTTGGATCGTGATATTGCGGCGACGGTAAGCGTTACCATTGTCGTCAGTGATACCACAGCACCCACATTGCAACAGGGACGAGGTAGATAATATATTTTTCAAAAAAATGATACGAAATATTCTTTGTCATTTGTGGCATTATATAAATTTCAACAGGCAAACTGGTAGTCACTATCATCGATGTGAACCACATGGCGCCAGAATTTCTGAAACCGTGGACCCGAGAAAATCCGCGGTATTTGATAGAGATGCAAGAGGAGCAACCCACTGGCGCTGTCGTGGGTGCTTTCACGGCAACGGACGCTGATAGTAACATAGCGGGATACGCCATCGATCCGCCGAGCCCTTACTTCAATATTGATAATATTACCGGTAAGTTGCTCGAATCCCATGTCAGTTTCATGCAAGCATGTACTGAAAGTCACTGTCGAAAACCAATTTGCTTACTAAAGCAGCACTTTACTATATGTGGTATATCAAGAGAATTTTGAAATAATTTATATGTAAATAGAGAAGGTTTAAATATAAATCTTTTAATTTATCAATTCATATTAATATTTATTCTTTGCAACGAAGTAATAGAAATAATTGATAATAAATCGGATGAACCCTAACGATTCAATGCAAAACACCATCTCTATTTTTTTTTACTAGGAAGAGTTTCGTGATACCTTTGTTCACAGGGATTGTAAGAACCAGTCAGGTAATTGATTACGAAGAAACAAAGCAATTGGAATTCACGGTGGTTGCTTACGACTCTGGAGTACCTCAACTTTCTGCGATCGCAAAAGTTACCGTTACCGTGATCAACGTGAATGATCAGGATCCGAAGTTCGAAAAGGAGCTGTATAACGCGTCAGTGAAGGAGAACTCTCCACCTGGCACTCGCGTTACCATCGTGAAAGCTACAGACGGTGATGAGGGATCTTTCGGCGATGTCAGCTACAGTTTGATTGGCGAACACGCTGCTGACTTTAATATTGGTAAGCTAGCAAACACGACTGCATCATACTAGTTATAAAAAAAATAAAACTAAATAAATTGAATATTTTTTAGTTTTTCTGTTTTTAGTTTTACATCGTCAATACAAACTAATGTATAGTTTTTTAAAATTTTTCAACATTCACGCGCAATTTTTAGGGCATGAAACCGGAGAGATCACCGTGGGCGGTGCTACAGTTCTCGACAGAGAAGTGACGCCAGAAATCACCATAACGGTGATGGCCAGCGACGGCGCTCATATAAATTCTCGACGAAGCACCACCGTGCCAGTGGTTGTCAAGTTAATTGACGAGAATGATAACAGACCGATATTCTCACAACATAGCTACAGAGCTTCCGTCGCAGAGAATTTGTCCGTTAATCCACCGGCACCTATCTTGCAGGTATTATCTAAAATCGCTTTGAATAATCTCAAAATAATAACTAATATCACAAATAGAAAAATATAATTTTTCCAATTATAATTAAGTTAGCTGAATATAGAAAATATTCAAAAAATTATATAAAACTTAAAGTCAATCATTTCAAAGAGAAAATTTCGATAGAAGTTATATTTTCAATGTTTAATTTACAACGTTCCTTGTAAAAATTTTAATATTTTAAATCAACAAAATTTATTATAATAACATTGACCTATTTATGTTTTTTAAGGTACGAGCGGTAGATCAAGACGAAGGAACAAACGGCGAAGTCTGGTACACAATCGTCAACGGAAACGAGAACGAATCATTTTCGTTAAATCGCGAAACGGGCATCCTATACCCTGCGGCTGCCCTCCTCGGCAGAGCCGGTTCTTACAGGATCGAGGTGGAGGCACGCGACGGCGCCGGAAGTGGTCCGCATTCGGACAGATGTTATGTCGACATAAGAGTCACGCCTGTGAATCAGCATAAACCGCAATTCGTGATGCCGGAATTGACAAACGCGACCGTGGAAGTGCCGGAGGTATGTACATATGAAGAAAAAAATATTTCCTGTTTGTCGAAATAAAAAAGAGAGCTTATAAAGATTTTCGTCAAGTCAAACTAAAATACATGAAATATGAATTTATAATAAAGTATCAATGATATTAATAGACAGTCAATTTTCAGAACGCAGGTGTACCGAATTATCTGATATTAACTGTAAAAGCGATCGATCGAGATCCCGGCGAGAACGGCCGTGTTAGCTATCACTTGAAAGTCGGCAATAGAAACGTTCAGGAAACTGAAGAATTTTCTATAGACCAAGAGACTGGCGAACTTCGATCGAAGATCATCCTCGACCGCGAGATCAAGAGCAAATTTGAAGTGAGTAACATATGAAATCATTTTTTAACGAACTCGAGTTTCAACTCGATTTTTTTTCAGCTCGTTCTTGTGGCGGCCGATCATGGCAGTCCTACGGCGTACGAGACATTGCGTCTGTTAACAGTTCAATTAGTCGATACGAACGATAACGTACCGCAATTCTACGAGGAGTATAATTTCCACGTGTCCGAGAATCGACCAAAGGATTACTTCATTGGCAAAGTTACAGCGGAGGATAAAGACGAAGGCAGACACGCCAAAGTTTACTATTATATAGAAGCAGGTAAATATATAAATGATTTATAAAATATCTGAAATCATTTATGTATCATAGTTATATTTTTTTGTAATTTCTGACGAATAAAACTATTTCTCAATAAAAATTTAATAGATAGATTATTTGTCTTTTTGCGGTATTTCAATTTTCAATAATATGTTTTCATAATTAAAGATTCGGATGTCTTATGAATGTATTGTTTATTATTTTAGGAAACGAAGGATACGCCTTTTACATGGACAAATCTGATGGCAGTATCTACGCAAATAAATCGTTTGATCGCGAGACGAGAGACAAGTACGTTCTCTCTATTCTCGCATCCAATGATCCCGATCTTTACATCAATCCCACCCAATCTGGCCGGCCGTTAACTCACAATCCGGAGCACGGACACGTGAACGTAACGATAACTGTGCTAGACGAGAATGATAATCCGCCAATCTTCGAGCGCAACGATTATTACGCCGGCGTAAATTCCATGGCGAATATAAATGACTTCGTGACTAAAGTCACTGCGTCCGACTTAGACGTTGGCGACAACGGCACTCTCCATTACTACGTCGCCAGCGCGAATCTTTACAAATATGGGTCGGAAAAGCCGAGTGGTTCGATAGTGCCGAGCCCGTTCAACGTTACGCAGGACGGCAAACTCGTTACGAGCGGATATATGGCGGAATACAATCAAGATAGATTTATCGTCGAAGTCATCGCTAAGGAGACGGCCATTCCGGAAAGATACGCGATGACCCGAGTTCATGTAAGCTTTCTACAATTTCTATTATAATTTAATATGTGATATTAGTATTATCAACATTACTATTAGTATATTGATTTCTCGCATGACACAATTGCTGAATTAAATATCTCTCTTTATTTCGCGATTTTAATCGAAGTTTTATTTTTTTTTCAAGGTCTGGGTATTCGAGCCATCCCAACTAATACGAGTCATATTGTCCCGGCCCCCGGAGGAGGTCAATAGCGAGCGAGACGAGATTGTTTCGGAATTATCTAATGCCACGCAAAGCAGAGTCGTAGTGGACGATATCAGATATCACGTTGACGCTTCTGGACATATCCGCAGAGAATGGTAATTGCACGCGAATATAATTCTTTCCCAAATTTTTCTATTATAATCTATGTACATATGTCGTATATAATCTGTATGAAATTATTTCTTTTTTAGGTGCGATATGTATTTGCACGTCGTCGAACCAAAAACACAAACCATCGCGCCGATACCTCACGTACTTAAAGTTATCGATGCAAAATACGATTTCTTGAAGCATTACTACGCCGGATTTGCCATAGAAAATGTCGTGGTGAGTATCGCGATTTAAGATTGTAAAATTCGAAATATAATTGTAATTGTAAACTGCGTAAAATAAGTCTTTTTGAGATATAAAAACCATGACATTGTTAAAATTATTGAAATATATGTAATTTATGATTATTTCAGCCCGCATACGCTGGAGTTCAAGAGGAACCATTTGATCCTGCACTCGCTGCTTTAATAGCTCTCTTAGTTGTCTTACTCGTAGGCGCAGTCACTGTTACAGTAGTTTGTTGCTGTTTACGCCATTGGTAAAAATCAAAAGCTTCAGATGTATTGTCACTCATACATCCAATTCATTTACGTCAATAATGTTTCAGGGTAATAACTGTGCCAAATGATATACGTAAGAAGGATGGCCTAATTAAGAAACAGATCATCGACGAATTGAATACGACGGAGAATCCTTTATGGATCGAGCAGTGAGTCACGTTTCTCGCGCACGTGCGACCTTATGCACGGTATATAACAAAGAACATTTTTCTCGATTGTAGAAAATTGAAGCTCTATGAGGAGCAAGAGTTAACGATGCAAGTGTTCAGCGAGCCCGAGGGCGGTCTCGGCGGCGAGAGACGCGGCAGTGGCGTAAGCGTCGGCATGGGTGACACGTCCCAAGATAACACTTACGCAACCATCCAGCATCCATTGCCTACGAACAGGCATCGTCCAACCACGCCAGATTACACAACGCTTCCAGGAAATCACAATGTGAGCCGAGTAAAGAACTAATGAGCACTATAAATCGCGAGACCTCGTTACACTGACAGACTTAACTCTCATTAGTGATTCTTTCTCTGAGATCATAGTTTTAGTTATAATATGAGTGCTCTGGAAATTACGATAATCATACATAAAAAGTCATTCGTCATGCTTAGACGATGTCAGTGCGATTAGTCTCTGGATTGAAACATAATTTCTAAATACACAATTTAATTTATTCAATTATATTTCAGTTATACGAATCGGCAATGGGTTTTCAAGGATCAACATTCCAGCCTTCCCCGAACGTGATGCCGCAACTAACGGTCGATCGCGACGGCCAGCCCCAATTCGTTTCGGGGCTAATATAAATCAGCTCTGATACACGGGCACATGCTCAGCCCATCCTCTCCTCCCTCCCCCTTTCTATCTCTAAATAAGCTCCGTCGCCGTACGTTGTACCTCTTTGTCCGCGGCTCTTTTTCATTGCACGCGCCTCTTCGGAGCGTACTTCGGGCGACTCGCATGCACACACCTCTTTGACAATAACCGAGTTAAATATTGGTCGGGTTTGTCTTGCGAGTAGACGCGTGTACGAGAAGAGCAACACGACACGATACCAAACACGAGACACGACATTCGCGAGATCCGCCCTCTCTGACTAGCGTGACTTTTGCCATTTTCAGTTCAGACTCTTCCGAGCGAGAGCTTGCGAAAGGACTCATGATGAAGAGTGACGACGAACGACACAGTCAATATTACTGGAGTAATTAATCCCTGTAGCTGGTGTGTGCATGTATATATGTGTGCGTTGCCAACCTGGGGTCCCGTCTGACTTTATCGTTAGAGCTACTTTTTAGGAGAATCAAAAAAAAGCAAAAAGAAAAGGAGAGAAGAATATAAGCTAGGTAAAATAGATACTGTGAGATAACTCGACGACCGAAGCTTGGCACGACAGATATATGTATATAAGTGAATGTGTAGATTCCGTCCAGCCCAGTTTTCGTATTACTTCCTCGTTAGTTTAGTATTTATGCGTTTCCGAGGTACGTACATGTGCGTTCGAATCGCGAACGCATCCTGTACGGCTGTTTTACAACGATCACTGCCACATTTCTGGGTATCCACGCGATGCGGTTGTTGTATCCGGTGAAGAAATAATCGCGCCATTGTTGCAGCACGCCCATGGGACGTTTGTAATCAATTAAGATATAGCGCGTATATAATTTCTAAGTATCGTGTTAATTTCGTTCTAGCGTATTTATTTAAGATAGCATATTTTTAAAACGACTGATATCTTTCTCTTCTTTCCGATTAAACTGTGATTTGATTGCGCCCGAGTATGAGTGCGATGATTTAACTCGTAATGATTTTGCACACGAGTCGCTGGCGGTGGGCGGACATAGTCATATCATAGTTAGATGAAGTAATGACGCTCGCAGCGAATTCCAGTGTCACTGCGGCGAAATAATCTTGCCTTCGAGAAATCATTGTCGACTTTACACTTTAATAGCGCGACTCCACAAACCGTCCTCGGCTGAGAACACACAGAAATCGTGACCTTCGAGAATTCCCTGCGGATGCCACTTTCCGTAAAAAAAAAAAACGTATCGCAACTACTCGATAACAGCAGTAACTTAACTTACGATCGAGTTATTTCTAAGAACATTTAATGTAAAACTATTATCGGTATCATGATATTACTAGATGGTTATGAATATTCCAGTTAGCAAAATATCTGTTTTATTAATTACAAATTTATTGTAATATTGTAACATATTTTATGTAAGTCATTAATAAAAAATATTCGTACACCAGACCTTAGGCTAATCTGTAAAGTGAACCTGTGCTAGAGAACTGGCTTTTTCTGCTTGCATTTTAATTGGTTTTCAGATCAGATCAACTTGTAGGATTACTAGTAGGAGAATGTTCCGTTTGTTCTTTTACTTTCTCAAGAATGTCTCCAGAATCAGGTTTTTGAAGGTTTTCTTTTGATTTTGGTTTAAAATCTAACGTTTCAACAACTGATTCTGGCTGATCAAGCCACAATTTGTATCCTTTTTTTGTAGGATACCTCTTAGTATACATCATACAAGTTAAGCATGTCCATTTGATACCCTTAATAGGCTTTGACACCAATCTGACTCTAGCTGTCTCTCCAGGTATAAGTGGACCTCGACAATGTTTGCATATAGTTCTCTTCAAATTTGGTTCCCTAAGACAACAGGAGTCATTAATACAACTCCCATAAATACTTCTTTCTTTTCCAGACAATTGATAGGTCATTTAGAAACTTACATGCGTATTTGTGCCTTGTTACAACAAGCCTGTATATTCTTACCGAAATAAGACGCCACAACTCGATTCTTTAACGCCATCAGACGACTAGCCTGCGATGAAATGTTAAATGACAATAGACGTGTCCTGTAGTTTTAGGTTATTTTAGAAGGTTACAAAAAATTATTATAATAGGTAATGGACATCTCTAATTGAAGGAAGGAGGATAACTTTCATAATTATTCATACCTGATATAAGTAATTTACTCTATGTAAAGTGTCTTTATGAGGGCAAAGTTGGTTCTTGTTTTCTGTAAACACGTGTATATATAAATGAAACAACAAACACACATAGAAAAACATTTTAGTAATATTTAACTCACTCATTATAAAATCTGTTATTTATTGCTCCTACTTGAATTAATAATTCAAAAATTTATATTGTTGAATTACAACGAAAGAGCGTCAATCTTGACAAGTTTTCGATGTTACAGCCAGCTTTGCAGTTTTAAGGTTAGGCTAGGTTAGTTTGGTTAAGTTAGATCACATCCATGTGGGATTGTTTAACTTAAAGCAAAAATCGATTTCATTTTTTTCAATGCTTTATTACATAATTCTCTATTACAAAAATATGTATAAAAATTCATAAAGACTAGTTTTTTTTTTCAATTATAACATCTTTGTCATATTATAACTGCAAATTGTAGCATAACTTGATAACTTACATTGCTTCATATATTAACAATAAACATTATGAATTTAAGAATAAAAATGTAAATGAACTCTAAATTCATATTTACTTTCCCTGGTGAAAATATTCTCAGTTTTCTTACAAATTAGAACTTTTTCAAAAATACCGAGACCATCTTTTTATAGAATTTTCATAAAATTCAACATTTTTCACAATTTTTGTACAATTTTTTAAAAAGTTTTAGAAAATTTCTAAATTTTTTTTAGAATTTGCTCGCACATATGAAAAATTTTTAAAAAGATGACTTTATGAAAAGTTTAATTCATCAATTTCAAAAAAATTTTTACCAGGACTCTAATTGATATTTTTATTATTAATCATATTATCAATGTACTGTACAGACATTTCGTTTCTTTTCCATGTTGTAAGAAATGTAGAGATTATCTCCTCAATACTTTTGTAATTTCTTTGAAGTGATTTGATTCTTGAGCAGATGTGTTTAAATATGATCCTCTTGCATTAAGAATCTCTGATTGTAGAACTGACTTTAGACTTTTGATCACAGGTGTCGCGATACCTTTGATAACCGGATTCCTGGAGTTTTCATTGCAATTATCTGAATCTCTGGACTTAGCCTTGCACTTCCATGTCAAGTCCGGCGTGAATTCGACTTCCACATCAGGCAACTCTTCAGTAATAAAAACGTTGTCATTCGTGGAATTTTGACTGTTTCTAAAGAGAGAAAAGCATTACAACTATGTCTCTATAGTACATAATCTGTATATATTCTGTAAAATATATATGTAGAAACAATTTCTCTATCAGGAAATCTAAAACTTGAATTAAATTGTAAAGTACCGTGAATGGTTTTTCTGCTCACTGCTATCCTCTTCATAATGATAACCAAATTCTGCTAAAACAATGTCTAAATTGTCGCATTGCTCCTTCAAATCTTCATACATCATCTGTGACTCCTGAAGGAACTGATCTGTCTCATCCAAGGATGATTCCACTTCAGAATTAAATTTCTCTACTGCATCCTGTCATAATTAATTATACACATAACTAAATAATTATTTTAGAATTTCTTTATAGCAAAATACATTACTCATGATATTTTTTTATAATGAATGATAAATTTTTGTGAATATCTCATACTAAATTAGAAAATCATAATTAACCCTTTAAAGTTAAAAATTTTTGAAATTGTTAAAATTCTAACACAGTTACTGAAGTGGGATTCATTTAATTTGAACTAAAAAGGATTAATTAATTTCTTAAGAAATCAAAATAACATAACTTACATAAAAAGGAATGAGCACTAAGTTTATTTTAATAAAGATAATTTAAGATTTATAATTACTACTCTGAACACACACATGTTGTTTTCAGTACCTTCTCCATACATATTTATGACACTTATGAGTTAACTTTTTTCCTGCTTTTACAAGTATGAAAAATTCTTCAATAATTCTTACATACTTTAATATCTGTAGAAAGAATTTGTATAGTTGCCTCAATGGCACACAATTTACAAAAGATTTAGAAATGTTTATAATAATTATTTGAATATTTTATGAAATAAATATTCAAAATATTTATAAAACATATCCAAAATGTTATTATATATATTAATTTTTTTACTTACCATAAATGTTATATAAAATGCATAGTCCATATTTTAATTTGAGTAAAACATTTTGAGTACAAATTTCATGGTTTTTTTTCATGTATATAAAATATAAAATATTTATATATTGTACACAAAAAAATTAAATAATAATAAATATTTATAAATCTATAAATGTTCATAAATATATAAATGTTTAACTAATTACAATGCTCTTGGTTTCTCAAAGAAAAAATCTCGCAGGACAAAATAATCAAAGTGTGTGTAAACAAGATGCAGACTCTCCATTTCAGAAGGTTAAATAATNAATAATCAAAGTGTGTGTAAACAAGATGCAGACTCTCCATTTCAGAAGGTTAAATAATTCTTCATATACATTGCTTTGTACGACTGATTTAAATGATTTTTATTTTTCGCATAAAGAGGCGGTCGGCGCTTCGTAGCGTCAGAGAATGCGATCTCCCAGGAGGTATGTACTTACCCCGGTGCTCCGGATGGTCTCCCACATCTCCTCCAGACAAGCATTGGTCTCGGCCGTGCGTTCCGCATAGCCGCCGACGAGAAGGTGCGGCGTCCTCCAGATCTCGGCGAGCCTCTCAATGCCCTCGTCGATCTCGCGTGTCTTGCACCGCAGCCTGTCGAAGTAATTCCGGCACAACGCGAACGAACTCTTCTCCATCCTTCACCGAAAAGCGACAATCGACACAATGTCCAAGCAGTCCAAGTTCAAACGTGACGGCAACCGCCACAACGCCAACGGCGCCAACCTGATCAACCTTTTGCACGTCACACACTCACAAGAAAAAGCCTGCCTCACTGATAATTTTTCGAGACGCCATCTCTACAACGTGGACATATCTATGATGCCAATGTACCTACAGTGGTGCTGGTTATTCGAATCTTGCCGCGCACTGCTGCCAACTTTGAGCGCACGCGCGCGCGTGCGTACTCGGCGCACTTCAGGTCGTCTCGGGATCCTCAGTGAAAATGAGCGAGTAGGCGCGTGATCGCTTCAAGGTGAGATAATTTCGAGCTTGTTTTCTGTTTTTCCTTTCAAATCGAACGAACGGTAGCTTTTCCGTTCGAAGAAGAACGTCGCGATGAAGTTGGCGAGTAATTATTGCAGTTTGTCATTTGTCGGTTCATTCAGTATTAACGTCGCGCTGCGTCGCGCGTCGGTTCGCCGCCGACCAGAGGCTATACTTCGATCGCATTCAACAGAATGTTTATTTTGCGACGCATTTTGTTGGAAGTTTTCTTCGCTCAGATAGGACTGTTCCTCGACATTTAAAAGTATAATTCAATCGACATGGACGAAAGTTCCAACATGCAGTTCAAAATAAAACATTCTGCTGAAGGTGGTCTTCGTCTCTCGATCCTTCGGGAAGATGCACTTGGTTTCGATTTGAATAACCAGATATGATGAGATTCGATCTTTTCTAGATAACAGAACGACTCGTCTGAGGGAAAGAAAGCATTTTGATATCTCAAGAAAACAAGGAAAGCAAACAAATCTTGGAAATATCTTGGAAATTTCTGTGTTGGCGGCGAAAGGGTATTTAACGCTCGCGAAATCCGCAAGATGGCGCAAGATAATGGTTGCCGGAGAATATTCCCGACGATCCCGACGTTCATTCCGGATAGAGGCAATGCTGGATGTGGTGAGTCAGTTTTTCGATTTTTCAATTTTCGTCGCGAAGATCGCGAGACACGAGAAGCATCGAAAGTGACTCAAAATGACAAATCTTGTTTAACTTATGTCCATTACCACTCTATATCCATTTTTAACTTGTTCTTTATTTTTTCTAAGAATTAAAAACAATAAAGAATATAAATGTTAAATTAAAATCGAAATTAATCTGTATTGGTAGGAATGGACATTGAAGGGATATTCTATTTTAAAAAATGTTTTTTGGAGATTTTTTACAAGGAAAAATAGAAACTAATTAATATCAAACTTTGCATAATTTTTTACTATTATTTTAATAATATTTTATTATTTTTAATAAATTTTTTTATAAATTTAAAAAATGCTATTTTCTCATGTGTTATACACGTGATAACTAACAGCTTGCAAGAAAAATGCACAGAGGCGATGTGATAAATGGTAACCTTCAGAACATCTAAAACAAAAAACCAAAACTTTCTTATTCAAGAGAAATGTGGAACTATAAAAAGAACTAAATAAAAATACCCAAATTTGATGAAATAGCAACCTTTGCAAGAAATTCTTTTACATCGTGACAATCTTGTAATTATTTTTCTATTTATAATCAGAAATAATAATTACATAATAATTCTAATTCCAATGATATATTTGCAACAAAAATGTATGTTGCTATTAGTTTTCAAAAAATTTATTTTACAGTATCAAAAAAATACATTTTTCGAGAAAAATAATTTTAAAGTACACTTTTCTTGTACACAATATGCAATTTTTATTCCTGACGTTTAATTAGCAATTCCAGATCATATAATAAACTCGCTGTTTTCTCGATTAATTCTTGTTTTTCAAGTTTTCCATGTATTCTTGTTGTTCTGATCTTCTTTGTCACTCCAGGAAAAAAAATTTTTATATGTAATTATTGTATATTAAATATGTCCACAGATAAATATCTATAATTATATGTAATTATATATTTATTCGTAAATTCATGACACGTGTTGAATGAATATATAATTATATATATTTATACATATATATATATATATATATATATCTGGACATATTTT
>QKQZ01033233.1:0-16826 GCA_003595255.1 Solenopsis fugax
AATAATACTTGATAAATTAAATTATCGATAGCTACGGCGTATATACCGCAGTTACCCTATAAATATCGATATCACGTTTGAGTCACAGTTTAACAAGAGACTTTGGATTTTAAAAATCTTTTGCGTCCATTAGATGGTCCATTTCATGCAACGCAATTGCAGATGACGTATAGGTAGAAAGACTCGGCAGCGAGTTCGGAGAATGTGGTCTCTCCACAGTCGGAAACTACATACGCGTGTCACCGCACGGCCGCCAGAATCCGTAGATAGTAAAGTCGATGGCAGCAGACCAAAGAGAATTTTCTAGCAATGTACACTTTGGTTACTCGGCAAGTGAGAGTCACTTCGAATCACTCTTAAAAGTGATGATACATATACACACACCAGTGCTGAATCTGCCTCGCATAGAGTGCAGCCCTCCATAAAAAAAGATCTATAAGATGACTCACTAAAAAAATTATATATTAATTGCACGTAATTAATTGCTTCGAAATAAATCCAATTCGGTAAGCTCTCTTTTTCTCTTTTTCTTCATCTTCTACATCCTTTTCTTTTATTCACTTTTTCTTTTGTCTCTTCACTTGCAATTTTTTAGTTTTCACCGCACTCTTCCATCATGGTTTTTTTTTCTATTTAATACTATAATCCTTTATTATATTTTATTTATAGTGCTTTATATTTTATCTCAATAAATTTATTTCTAAAATATGTCTCTTTTTCTGTCCTCTTTATATCTCCTTTTCCCTTATTCGCACATCGTTCATACTCGAATGCAACAAGATATTACGTTATTAATAAAATCGGATTTAAAGTTTAAGATTATATTACAGTGAAAATAACTAAAAGTACGTAGGATGTTTTGCAGATTTTTAATTTTTTCTTATTCTACTTTTTTCATATTCCTATTACATAATTTTCTTATACATATCATAAAATCGATAATAATAATAATATATGAATGACGCGTATTGAATAAAATAAAAATCAATCTACCTTGGCAGACATTTGTAGCTTCTGACGTTGTTGGATATTTAAAAGTGCAACATTTGTATGATTTATCGATAAGTGAATCTAAAACATTCCAACAAAATAATCACAAAGTAATGCACATCTGAAAATGCAGATAGATGGAAGTCGTTGTACATTTAATTTGATACTAATATGTGAATAGTAACAAAATGAATCGTTTTTATGACTGATTACGAATTCGTGTTGTACGCGTGGCACTCGTACGCATTTGCGAGTTTCACGCATGAAGTACGTATAACACATGACGCAGGATGGAGAAATGCGATCGCGAGCGTCGGGACAGATGGGTGGTGGAAGCTCGATCTCCATATAAGCATCTCGAAATCCTCTCGTAGATTCGATCACCGCACACGCGAAGGACCTCCACGCTCCATGCCACGCCACGCCACGTTCTCCAAGGTGGTCGGAGACTGGCGCTGGTGCGGGATACCGCGGTACGTAGAGACTTGAAAAATTGCATTTTGTATTCAATAACTAAGCTGTCACGCCGACTGGTGAGCTTCTATAACTCAAAGCGCATCCACGCAGCCACGCGCATCCACACCGCCCCTAGATCGATCGATCCCCCTTTCCTCCAAGTAAAGTAACGTGGGGGGATGTACGGATAGTATATGCTCCCTCTGGCGCACTCGTGGAAACTCACTGACGTTGTGATTTCAAAAAATTCCGCCGTCAAACTTTGTATCGGATTTTGTCGATCGAGTTTGCCTGCCTTCCAAAGCCCGACGATGTCTGACAGATCCCGAAACTGTCTCATATTTGTCAGGTAAATTTAGCGCAAGATTTTGTCGCATTGTGGCGTTACATACGGATGTGTCCTGTTTCAAGCGTATTAAAACTTAATTAAAATTTCATGTGGTATAACGGTCTATCTCTGTACAAACAATATGCTGTAAAGCAGTACCGCGGGCATAAAATATGATTTGAGCATTCACGTGTACATATAATTTTGTTTTATTACTTGTGAGATAATTGTAATTAAATGTATACAGAGAGTTTAGCTAATTATCATATACTGGAGTTTAGAAATTTTAATAATATAATACATTAAATCTCATTTACTAGAAACGTATATTTTATATATTTACGTACTTCTATTTTATTATTTTTTCAGTTACCACCATCCCTGATCCCGAATTCGTCGACGAAATAGGAAACATTACAGTACCAGCAGGACGAAATGTCAAACTGGCATGCAGTGTGAAAGATCTTGGATCATTCAAGGTATGTGCATGAATGAATAAAATTATTATTATTACGCTTTGTGATATTACGATACATGTCATTTGCTTATACGTGCATTTATTACTTTTACTAATTTAACGACTTTCTTATTTACAAATTGCAATAGTAATAGGAAGAACAAAAGTATTATTTACTCACTAAATAACTAATAAAAGTTAATAAATCAATAATATCTATGCGCGTATATATTCTACATTAATATCGAAGATTAAAAATTTAATCAGTTTTATTAAAACGAGCAGGCAGTACAGTTTTAGGATAAATATTAAACATCAATATTTTGTTCAGTCGACTTTTAATTAAAATTGTAAAGACCGGCGTCCTTTTACTTTCTGTTTCGTAATTTTCTAAATCAATCTCTGCTGGAAAACCAAGAGTTAGCAGAAAATTATGAATACGTGATATCGTACACGTTACACGTAAAGGTTTCACGTGGTTCGATGCTACTAAGATACTTTGATAAATGTCATTCATCAATAAAGGACCTCATTAAATTCGAAGCGCGGGATGCTAGAGAAAAATCGAGGACGAAGAGGAATACATATCTTCGAGGATCTTGAATAATTTTCTCATCTGGCGCACTCATCTTACTCAGCTGCTATCGTACGCGGAATAAATTAATGGCACCAAAGATGTATATATATCGTATAGTATTACATATAATATATCTTTGGACTTTATGCAACGAATAGACCAAATTAGTAATCATTAGCAATTGTCAAATTGGAATGGAATTAGTGTTAAAAAATGTTAAGACTTTTGAAAGTCAGAATTTCAAATAATTTGATTATCTAAATTATTTGATATCATTTTTTTACGATTAATTAAAGTTGCATCATTGCAATGATAATATTGGCCATTTGACTGTCTAGATTACCTGATATCAACACCATTAATTAAAACTGCATCACTAACGAACGTGATAATACTATTTTTAACATGACACAGGAAACATGGCTAAAATATCTTTTATTATCGTTTCCATTGTCATGAAAGAATGCGTTTTCTACTCATTTGTTTTCTACTCGTTTTTCATATTTTTTTAAGTTTTAAAGTGATCTAAAAGGTCTGTAAGAAACTTCGAAAGAAACTCCAAGTTATTAAACAATTCGACAACCGTGTTATTACAATATCATTCGTATTCACGAATGAACTAGAAACATACACTCGCAACGCTACAGTAGCCAGAACGAGTAACGGAAGTCGGAAGTTCGAGGCGGCTACCTGAAATTTTACATCCGGAAAGGGAAGTAAGATTGAATTGGCACTTTCTGGATCCGCGCCAGCTCGTCTCACACTATATGTCGCACCACTCGAATAGTCGTCATCTCGTTTCCCTGAGTCTCAAATTGAAGAATTCGATCGTACCAGCGAGGCGTTCTCTCCGTGTGTTTAAGATCTCGTTTTCTTTTTACTCAAGTTATTTTAAAACCATTTATTTTATCGTAATTCATTAAAAATAAAATATGTAATTTTGTTTTTGAAACTAAAATTATTATTGAAATATTTGATCGTTCAAATAAAAATTTAACTTTATATATCTTGCGCTAGCTTCGATTAAACTTTACAGATTTTTCTATTATTTTGTAAGTTAATTACCAAATTTATCATTCATAATAATAAATAATCTCTAATAAATAATATAATATCTAAAGCATTTAAATTTGTTTCTCAGCGGGTCAATTTTAATGATGATATAATCTGTTAAAGTTTGTGTTCTAAACGAGCAAAGGAAATTTTTTAATATGACGAACTATTAATTGTATGAATTGTAAAAATGTAATTTTAGATTTTGTGTTCTTTAATTTGTGTGAAGATTTCCATATTGAATCGTGTCAGAGATCGAACCGGACAATACTTTGTCAGGCGCTTGCGCGGAGTGATTTTATATTGTGGTCTGAGTACGTGCAACGGTTTACCTCTCACTACTACCGCTCTCACTTCTCCTTACGAGCCTTATACTGCCCCTTAGTGCCCTTTAGTGTCCCATGGAAAAGGCCATCGGGGATCGCAACCGCTAAACACGCACTTAAACCAACCCTCGTGCCTGCTCACCGAGATCAGTGTTATATTATCCTACGATCGTTCTGTCCATCGCTTATCGTATTTAACTTCACACGTATGTCGAATGGAAAGTAATCGTTGTGTGGAGTTACATCGATCAGTTACTGCTGGTGGCCAGCATGCCTTAAAGTATCCACTCAAAATTTGTAAATTTATTCCCTGAAAATTCCAGGATTTTTCAAGAATTTTTATTAAATATCTATCAAAATTTTTTATCAAAACTTTCTTGCCGTTGTACACTTTTCTTTGATATATCCTGCGCAGGACATTTGCAAAGCAGTGAAATATAATAAGAAAATTGATTTCTGACTCACCAACCCGATGCGCAACGAGCGGAGTTAATCAGCCACGAAGCTGCGATGATTACTGTAACACACAAACATAAGATTTAAAAATTAAAACTGCGCTCAAAATAATCCATATTTTAAAAGTTAATTCTTATACACCCAGAGAAAGATTTCTTTGAGTCAAAAAATATTTGTTTGACTCAAAGAAATTCTTGCACTGCTATACGGTTAAAGAAAAGGTTCTTTGATTCGAAGAAATTTTTTGATTGTTCCTTTTATTAGAATTTTAAAGAAACTGTTTAGTTGTGCAACACAAATTTTTGTTTAAATAAAAGAAATATATTTTTAAAACCAGAACAACTAAATTATTTTTTACATTTCTATCAGTACATTCATGGAATTAAACAATTAATTGTTTAAGTTAAATGAATAATTTGAACAAATAATATATTTACTTTAAGAAAGATTGATATTTCTTGAAATCAAATAAATTTTTCTTCAAATGTATTTTCATTTCAACTTAAAAAACCAAGTTAAAGAAACGATTTCATCAATTTAAACATAACTTTTCTCTGGATGTGTATAAAATTTTACACAAATTTCCTATCTTTAAGTATCTTTTTTTTTAATTCATTGCGATAAGTTGGAATAAAAGGGAAAAAGATTATTAAATTTATATAAATAAGGAATTATATTTACCTCAAGGTTGCTCCGCTGGGGCCCGATGCCTCTCCCAGGCCTCCTCCTCCTCTCAGTCCTCCAGGTTATCAGGCCTCTTCCTCTCACACACGGTTGCACACGCGGAACACTCGCGAATAATATACTACAATAAATTTGCGCGCGTGGACTAATTATCTAAAAGTCTTTCACGCGACACTGCGGCACTTCGGGTTTATAAAACCCATTCTACAACTTCCAATTCAAAGGGATTCCCGTGAATTCAGCACCCCGAGTCGACGAGTAGGACGCACGCGTACCCGCCTTCGAACAAGGGTTAAGCCCCACGCGGAAGAAAACGAAATCAATGGCATTGAATCCGACGCTGCCTCTTGTCTCGCAAAAATCGCGTTTAAAATTGACTCAGTCATACGTAGCCAGCGGCCCAAATGATTCACTAGGGTGCTATATCACAAGCGATGTCGACAAGGCAGGTAGACGTGAGAAGAAGGTACTCATTGCCGACGTCTAACATTCTAGACGAATCAGGAAATGAGAGCCAGCCTCTCGACACGAGCGGGACCGCTGAGACTGAGTCTGACCAAAAGTCAGATTAAATGCAATTCACCCGCCTTAGGATGGTGGACGGCGGTGAGACCAAGAGAAACGGGCGAATCCAAGTCGACCGATCCGAATTCTTACCGCTTAGGACCGAACCGATCGCCAGAGACAGAGCGTGTAACCCTCACAGCAACCAGACAGCCGCGCAACATGCCCACANACCTTACAGCAACCAGACAGCCGCGCAACATGCCCACAGGGGAAACATGCCATAATGCGGCCCGGCATTTCCTCGTGCACGAGCACTTGGAATGAGACGTCGCGGTGCGCCGTAGCCACCATGCGCAACGCCTCAATAAGGAAATGTCCACTGCCAAGCAGCGGGGGTGCGATTCCCGGCCCTCGAACTAGGAGTCTATCAAATGGGAGTTATGAAAAAAGTCTATTTAGTCCAATAGTTAAACGGCACTCCTGAAGCAAACGCGCGACGCGACGAACCGGCTGCGGTTCGTTTATTTTATTATAAGTCGGCGACGAGTGTTGTCCTCTTCTCATCGCTTTCCACCTCGAGGAATATCTGTAACATACGATATCCATTGGTTAGATAGGCTAAATATATTATAAACCCTGCACTGAAAAAAAGACTGGTAATAACTACCAAATGTATAGTGAAATATTATCAATTAAATATTTGCTCATTGTAACCAAAAATAATTTTTCTTTTCTAAATATTTGGTAAACTTATACCAGATTTGGTAAAACTTACGAAACATTAAAAAAAATAAAATTACTTTTAGTTATATTGACAAAATATTTAATCGATACTATTTTACTATACACTTGGTAGTTATTACCAGACTTTTTTTTCAGTGTGTATATGTTGTATATATTTAAACTCACCTCAAGGGTGCCTCGCAGGCCTTATTCTCTTCCTTTTAGATCATCAGCAGGATTCGTTGCTCTCACTCACTCGCGAAAATACGGTTACGATCGCGCGAAGATATACTAAAAAAGTCTGGTAACAACTATCAAATGTATAGTGAAATAGTATCAATTAAATATTTTGTCATTATGTCCAAAAATAATTTTTCTAAATGTTTAGTAAGTATTACCAAATCTAGTATAACTAAATATTTAGAAAAGTAAAATTATTTTTAGTTACGTTGACCAAATATTTAATTAATACTGTTGTATTTCGCTATACATTTGGTAGTTATTACCAGACTTTATTACATGGCACTCCCGGGAACCGATCGCGCGCGAGTGGGTACTCGCTTTCCCCTTCAAAATTGTTTGGGTCCACTGAAGAAAAGAGTTTAGTAATATGTAACCCAATATTTGGTAGCTATTACCAAACTCTTTCCTTCAGTGTCCTTTTTTGTCCTGCGCAGAATATTTAAGCATTAAAATAAGAAAATTGTTTTTCGACTCACTGACCCGATGCGCAACGAGCGGAGTTACTCAGCCACCTTCTCTCAGATCCTGCGATTTAATCTGTAACATACAAGTAAAAGAGAAATTATAGCAGCGCTCAAAATAATTAATATTTTTAAAAATAATTATTTCGCTCATAGAATTTTATTCGTACATTAAATAGAGTAAAATTTAACTTTTCAAAATCTCTTTCCTTTAAGCATAAGATCATATAGTTTTACAAGCAAAAATCTCTTTGCTCTAATATTTATTTAAATCAGTGCTCGCAACGAAATGCACATTTCGGCCCGATTTCTGAGGCGACGACGCCTACTATCTCCCCACTACCGGGGCTCGATGGCCAAGCCGTCAATCGCGCGTCAAGTGCTGTAGCTTATTAAAGCATCTATCGAAATAATTTATTTTCTATATCTATATTAAACATTAAATTTTCTATTATTAATGTGTTCTTTGTAATAATATAATTGTAATAATAGTTATAGAATTTTAACTATAACTTTCCATAATCATTCATGAAGCATTATATTCATGCGTTTTTTTTAAGTAATTTCCTCAGTAGGCGTATTCCACTAAAAAAGAAGATAAGCAAATATGACTCGGCAAGAAAACAAAATTCTATATTGCAAAATTCCAACAAGCTCAAAATTACGGTTATATCAATGTTAGTTGTGATTTTTCACTCAACAATGTAACTGTTATATAACACACTCGTTATAAACAATTATATTTTATAATATAAAATTTTGTACAATTATTTTTCCTCCGGAAGTTCTTTGCAACATTTGAATGCTTAAAGTGACTCACTATTTTACTCGCATTTGCAATTAAAAACTAAATATCTTCAAAAGAGAGTGAGTTGTTTATACTACTAGTTATTAAATGCATCACATATTCAATATAGAACGCTGTGATTCAAAATTTTAATTATCTCATTATGCGGCACGTGCCAGATTGTTGTATAAATATGATCATGTTCTCCGACTTGTATGTCTGATTAAACGAAATATCAGATGACATTCTTATTAGAACTCCCGGTCAAAAACATATTTTAAAATATACAGGTATGCATGACACGTGTAGAAGTCGTTCTACACGTTACATCTGACACGCGTACTTGCGGGTACACGTGTATTATTTTTTACACGTGTACTCGCAGGTACCCGTGTCAGATGTAACGTATAGAACGATTACACGTGTCACATTTACCCGTGTTTTTTAAAACACGTTTCTGACCGAGAAGTCTAATTTCAATAAATGCTTCAATAATAGTTTGGCGAAAGAGGTACCTAGCATATTTTTGAGATGCGGACGCCCTTGAGGCTATAGCGCTTCATGCGTGATCGGCCATCGAGCAGTAGTGGCGAGATAGTAGACAAAAAAAATTGGCCCGAAATGTGCATTTCGTTGCGAGCACTGATTTAAATTTAAGTAAATGATTAAAATAAAAAATAAAGATGCAATTAGTAGCAAATAATCAGGGTGTCCATTCAAAATTTGTAAATCTATTCCCTGAAAATTCCAGAATTTTCCAGGAATTTTTATCAAAATTCCAGATAAGAGAATTTTTGAATGTAGCTTTGAAATAAATTAATTTTATTACACACGCGCTTTTTGACATTCTTTAAACGTGTAATCACAAAGAAAAGTCACTTACGATTTAAATATTAAATTGGGAAATAATAACAACTAATGCCATACAATAATGTGTATACAATATGTATGTGGATTTAGCTATCAGAAGTACAGAATTCGAACGATGATAAAACATACAACGCTAATTTAGAACGATACAGGATATTAATTGAATAATATATGTTAAGGAACTAGGAACTAAAAAATTAATATTGAATTAATTATAAAGTTAGTCTGGACAATATATTTATTAAAGGATCATAATAAATGTTATTTAAACATTGAACGTAACAGAAATATAATAAAAAAAAGAAATAAAAACTATTATTATTAAGAAAGGACAATGCACATAATAAATGATCTTTAATACATTTTAGAATTATCTTATAACCCTCACACATTAGTTCAATTTTGTCTCATTGTACACCTACAAATGTGACATCAATTGCTCTTTAAGCTACTACACAATTTTCCAGCCATTTTATGGAGCAAACGTATCCGTCAATACGTTTGCCGCGCTTTTCATCATTAGTTATAAAAAATGTAAGAAATAATTTTGTCAGAAAGATATAAAATTTAAATTTAGAAGCAAAACTTGAAAAATTTCCAGGTCTAGCAAGAAAATTTCCAGAAAAATCCCTGATTGAGAGGGCACAGTCTCAAATCCCTGACTTTTTAGATTTTTCCAGGTAGTGGACATCCTGCTTTTTACGTTTCCGCCTTGTAAACAATGATTTTTCGATTTATTGTAACATAATTTTACATGTAACAGAAATCGCAAGAATAATCGATCGTAGATTTTATAGAAAATGTAAAGGGAAAAGTAGCAATCCTACTAGAGGAAAGAGAGAGGAATTTAATTTTACATTAATTTTGCAAATTTTTTCGAGAAACAAAATAAAAATCCTAATTTCAATCTAAATTGAAATGAGCATATAAATTACAAAGATCTTTTTTTATCTCCGGACACCAGAACGTAACAAGGCGGGATATTTTATATCGCTTTGAACTTCGTTTGATATAATTTTGCATTCATTGCCAGGGAATCCGAATTATTTCGCAATCTCTCTGAAGTTGCGCTTGACGTCGTTAACGGGTACATTTACGCGCGAAAAAATTTTATCGCGTTTAACGTATTTCAACATTTTTCTGGTCTTCTGGATCGCTCGTCGAGGTGAGCTCCCGCGTATTATCGAAGAAAAATTCGCGATATTTAATCCTCATCGATGCTGCAACGAGATTTTCATAGCATGCTTTTATTCGCCGGCATCGTAAAGATCAAATCGTTCATTTTCACGAATCAAGACACCCCGGCTAAGAAAAATAATCGCTTAGTCAAGATATTAAAATTCCAACTTTTTTTTACCGCGCATCGATATGATGCTTGGCGGAGAAATTTTTTTTGCTCCTTAAAGCTTAAAGTATTCGTTGCTGCACATCAGAGAAGCTAGTCTGTAATGCTATATAAAAATTTAATTTAGCTGCTATTATTAATTTCAACGCTTTTAAATTACAGTTTAGTAGAGATTGTTATATCGATACATTTCTTTCAATGAATTTCTTTAAAGATTTAATTTTTTAAGAAAAGCCTTTGTTAGTATTTTTATTATGTATTAAGTTTATGTATAAATGTAGTTTGCGCATGTAATCTCACGAGTCTCAGTATATTTTATGGAGTCATCATAAATCAATAATAATATTGATGTCAAGTGTGTGTTATTAGCAAATTTTTATTCACATATTACAAGTCACGGTGCATATCTCGTCGTTGCATCGATTGCCTGTTTCCGCGAAAACATAATTCTGATTTAACTGGTATTCTCTCGACATTTTCGTATTGCGCGCAATCGCGCAAAAAGCTCGTGATGCTTGTCATCATCCGTATGAATGAAACACGGGCTCTCACGTATCTTAATAATATAACTGTACAAAGAGAATATCAGTTTTTCTCACACGTATCTCATCAGGATTCCAGCGACGGTTTATTTGGAATTTCGTCGAGCAGTCGCGCGTGCATTGGCCATGCGCACATATACGACTGTCGGTTTTTTACGCTTCAATACAAGCAAATCGCGGGACCGCGTGCGCGCGTTGTTCGCAAGCGTCGCGAAAAAAGAAAAAGGGGAAAACGCATGATTCGATGCGCAGCCAACGAAAATGTAAATTCACCAGCACCGTAGCCGGTGGCATGCATCCGGCCGGAAGTAAAAATTCACCTCGGCGTTATTGTTCTTTGGTCGCTTGCCCGACTCGTACAGCCGGCTCGTATCTCTTAAACGGAGAATTCCTCGATTTACCGATACTATTTCAGGATGCTGCTTGCTACTTGCTGCTTGCGGCTTCTCCTGCTCTCTGAGTCTCCTGCTGAAACGTAAGGATATTGGCTTTGCCGATCGGTATTTCTGCGGAAATCGTATGAGGAAGAGATGTCTGATAAGAAAACGCGTTTCGATTTCTAGCCGGGATGCGAGCTATTTTTTTCGTCCTTTGGGTCGTCGGAAATTTACTATAGACGAAGGTCACCTATACATGTCGAGCTTACTTTTATGTATTATATGTTAAAATATATTAGCAAATCTATGAATTTCATTACAATGAAATACATAAGGTAAAAATCATGATAATGTCATTGACAAAATTTGGAATGAGAAAAAAATAGATTGTTCTTCATTGATTTTTTTCTGCTAAATAGATATATTTAAGTCTAAGAAGAATATTCTTATTCGTATTATTTCGATAAGACTTGAATTGGAGCGAGAGAGAGTATTTATTTCATCGACTTGCACTCTTAATATTGTCTCCATTTTATTCAATGTTCACAATAAAAATCTCCTCATCCTTGCATTCTTTTTCTCTCGACTTCGTGTCGCTTCCTCTCGACAAGAGTCATGTCATAGAGTTATCATGTCTATATTAAGCTCTTCTCAGATTATTCTCCAATTAATTAGCCCGAACGATTCTTCAATTGATCCTCGGCATGCAACCCGCCACCATCGACGAGCTCCAAGAGGTTCGTTATCCTCGATTCGCTTTCACCCTTAGGCAGGAATGGGTAATGAACTGGAAGGTGGTTCGTACTGAGTTGTATTATTAAGATGTTAGATTGTGTTATGCTTGACCGCGCTTTTGGGGATAACGAGGATAATGGAATTAAGCATGTCGGCGGAACCGTCGATGTACCCCGCCGCGTACCATCTACCTTCCATGACGTTATTTTTCATATTTATAACTCTTGTTTAAATGCATTTTTAAACCGATAGCGCTCATTTATTTGATTATCACAATTGAATTAATATGCTTATAAATTGAAAGTTTACTTGTTTATTATTTGTCATTATATTTTTCATTCAGTTATTTTTCACTCTGGCACATACATATATGCTCTATTTATATTTTATATTTTCATTTCCTTGTTATTGTTTTGTTCAAATAGAGATACTGGCAGTCGGAAGAATCGTACCGGCCGAAATGCGAGCTTTCGTTACCTTTAAAAGCCCCAGTGTCCCATACGGGAAGGCTTTTTTTTTTTTGCAAAATAATCATCGATTTTTCCTCGCTTGGCTATCAGCTCCGCTGACCCCGCTCGCTGTGGGCTTTTTTTCTCATCGTCGAAAAATCTGACACCGACCGATCCCGCGCGTTTTTATCCCCACAAATCACACGGGAGCGGTGCGGCACGCGATTCGTCGATAAGCTCGAGCTGTCTGCTCACAGAACATCTATCGTTATATCGATCGCGTCCGTTCACTCTCTTGCACAGTACTCGAGAGCTGTCGTCAGGACACACGGTAGGGTTTGTGGATATATGTGGATATACAGTGTGCGTGGAGTCTACTTCGGAGCGCCGACAGCAAAACCGCAAACACGCGGCTTGGCGCGACCAAACCTCAAACCAAAGCCAACACTATTGCCACGGGGGTAAGTAGAGCTTATGTAGTTTCGATGAGCGACCACGCGAAGGAAACGTCGCAAGAAAAACGGAAAAAAAATGATCGCTCGTGCCTTCATTCATCACCAGCGAAACCCCTCATCGTAAATAGCAGAGAAATTAATGTTTTTCACTCGCTTCAATTATTTTATTGATTTTTTTTTTGTAAATAAGAATATTCTTTTGATAATGATAAAAAACAAATTTATATAGGAAGATTCGTGAATCATCTGTTGACAGTTTATCATAACTGAGATTTGTAAATTTTATTTGGCAGTATCAGTCTTTTTTTTCTATATATAAAAATCCAGATTGACGTTCTAATACGGAACGGCAAATTATCTCAGAATAAAACTATTGATATAACTATTGATGAAAATATTATTGGAATATTGACAATTTATCGTTATAATTTAAATGTGTCATACGAAGCTATATCGGTAACGAAAGAAATTGAAAAATAAGAGCCACAATAAAAAGAAGACTAAAGATAAAAGCAGAAATAGATCTAATAAAGACCTAATGTCTTTACTTAATAATCAAGAGCTTTGTTCTTTACATCTTTAAAGATTAAATCTCCATCTTGAGAGATATGGCACAAATTTTCACTGTCATTAGAGAATGTTTTCATTATTTAAGTTCATAAAATAGGACAATGCTTCGTGTCTGTTCGCGAATACATTCCCGGTTGGTATATTCCCGTATTTACATTTAGAGGAGAAAAATGTCTAAATGGCGGATAAAAAGTTAGTATTACTGTGGAAACTGCAAATGCAATTCAACCAGGATCAAAAACGCAAAGGAAATGTAGTCGTAGTTGGCGTAAAGAGAAAAATTAAGTATTTGCATCTGTGAGACGAAACCTCCGCTCTTCTGCAGCGTTTCTTCTCTCTTATTTCCGCTTTAACACGTAAATTGCTGGCTTCCGACGTGGTACAGGTACTAGTTTACGTATTCGTTCCGTCTGTGTTTTTCATTTTGCGCATGTAACGCTGTCCATTATTGCTCTCGACTGTTATTTAAAAGACGCATTTGTATTTTTACAAAACGCGATACTTTACATACGGTATCTTTGTCCGTTTTTCATTTCGCTCTTATACATTTAAGTCTTAGCGTTGTGATTGCATTGCATACATGGATTAAAAGATAATTGAAAAATTTTTAAGTTTATTGTATTCGTTAAATCGAATAAAGAATATTTAATCAGCAATGTCAGCATATTTTTGTGAGTCTCAATTGGTAAAAATGGAAATAGAATTAATTTATGAAAGTGATTATCAAGAGTACTATGCTTATATAGTACATAGATACAATAATTAATTTAGTGAGATTAATTCTGTATTTCTTTTTTGTTTCTCATATATTAAAAATGAGGTTTTCCAATAAAATATTTGTTTGTACGCAACATAAATTACAGTCGTAATTTTTTAACACGTTCGAATTTTAAAATGGTTTCTAAGGTCTCAAGATTTATGTGTGGGATTGAAAACCTAAATAATTCACTATATATGTGTATATATATATATACATATACATAGAAAAAGACTGTGTGAGTATGGGTGTGGTGTAACCTGTTAATATTTAAAAATTGAATTCTCAATTATAACAAGCACGAAACACAGAAAAATTTAGCCTCATTACTAATATCTTTTTTCAATAAATATCGAGCCAAATGTTATATTTAAATATCTAATTTACGTTGAAACAAAACAAATTTTTCTTACAATTAATAAGACTTTCAAAAATGAAAAAATATATCGTCTTTAAAAAATTTAAATATATATTTTTATTTATAAAAAACACGCATAGAGTTAATTTTTTGTACTTTTATAGCTTATTCCCCGACCGGTTCCTTTTTAACGGCATAAATCTTCCACCAGCGGCCTCGTTTTTTTTTAATTAATCCTTCCGTTCATGTAAAAGCGGAAACTAATGAGATATTTACGGTACTGGAGTGCTCCTTTCTAATTCATCTCTAGTGGAGCTATTAATAATGCGAAATCGACACGTGCCGAAGATGTACGAATTACAGGAAATAAATATTATCTCTGGAAAAAAGAATTCCCGCCAAGAATTTCTCTGCGTTATCCCGTGCGATGCAATGAGGCCTCATCCGGGCTCTTTTGGGGGGTAGCTGGGCATAATAAAAAGAACGTTCGGACCGACGAACGTGACGGTAGCATACATGTATACACACATACACACGTATATACACATACGCGGTGCCAAAGTGCCGAAGAGTGTTTCGCCGTGCTCGAACTAATCGATGCGTTAATCTCCTGACCTTTTATCCCCACGTTTCGACTCTCTCGTCGCTGTTCCGGTACGCCCCGATCATCCGAATCCCGTCGTGCTATCCTTTCCCCGATCCACCCCGGCCATTCCGCCTGTTCGATAGAATATTCTCTATCCCTTAAGAGTCGAAAAATGACGTTGAGATATTTCGAAAGATTCTTCAATCTAACGCCACGCCTCTTTCCGTTCGCCCGGCCGCAATATGTAATATCCTACGATAATCCTATCCTAAAGCGTTTTGTATTTTATCCAATATGCACCGCGTCAAAAGATATTTGTCGATGCTACTTGCAACAGCGTTCGTATAAGAGACAAAATATTGCTATCGATGATAATAGCCAAGTAATAAATAATAATAATAACAGAAGTAATAATAAAATTGATAATAGTATAAATCTCATCAAAATTAAAACTCGAGCTATTCGTGATTTAAATTCCCCCTTAAAGGCACATTAAACTTTCACAAAAAGAGCAAATTCTTTGATATCGCGATACTTTTTGAGACTATTATAAGTCTGTTAACGTGATAGAAAAAACACGTCGCAAAAAGAAATTTTTATGAGATACGATAACTTCCATTTCGTGCGATAAAGTAATGAAACACTGATAACGATGCATTTAAAGTATCTCTTTCTCCATGTAGTAATTTCGAAGCGAATGTGTACACCATTTTTACAACCTTTTTATTCCATGCTTAGAGAAACACGGTTGTCAAAATCGTGCGTACGCAGCTGTAAAAATGTCGATGTAATTGTTGTCGTCGTAACAATAACAGTCATTGCGAACCGACGGTTAAGCTTACATGGTAGACGGTATAAAATTTACACCTACATAGTGATTTAAATGTCGTTCAACCGCGAATATATCACGACAAATTTCCAGATGCGCTACGAATTTTATGAGGTTCGACGTCCGTGAAATGTTATGTCCTTCTCGAAAATAATGGCGATAGATACGAGGAGAGAGGGAGAAAGAGAGAGAGAGAGAGAGAGAGAGAGAGAGAGAGAGGAGGAATTACGATACAGCGAAATAGTAAAAAAGAATTACAAAATAGTAGTTATGAATTTAATTGAGCAAGTATACGAATATAAAATAATCGTCAAGTCATCGCTGCTTAAAAATTGCGCCTAGCTCTTCACTAATAATTACGCCGTTGGACGTAAATATCCGAAGAGAGAAAGATGATTTTTGATTTAGGTGAATAAAAAATTGGTGCGAGACGACGCGACGGCGACGGTTAAAGGAAAGGATAAGATAATGCATGCCGCAGTAATGATCTAACGGTGCTCTCATTTACGTTAAAAAATTGGTGTGTCGCTCGACGGCGAAAAATCTTCACTTCGCCATCAGTCATGGAATTTCGTCACCCTTCTCCAGCGTAGCCGTTTCCGTGAATTTCTCACCGGCACCGGCACCGGCGTGATTCTCTGGGTGCGTGTTCCGGAAGAGATGGCACTCATTTTCCCGACCGTTGATTCCGGATGGTCTCACGAAACCTCCTTTCCTACCCCTCCGTTCTCCGTCGACGCCCATGGTCGCTCTAAGGACACAAATAGACAAGGACACGGTGCGGCTGCATCACCCTCTCGATCAGCCGAAATTGCTACCGACGTAGTCGTGAAATTTTAGTGCCGCGAATCTCCGAATTGTTCTCCGCTGCTCTCCTCTCACCTTCACCCGTTCGCCCTCCTATC